>RJWM01013928.1:0-51729 GCA_004363535.1 Dasyprocta punctata | reverse complement strand
GTGTTTTGTTTTAATATTTATTTTTCTCACAGTCTATATCACACTGTTTTTAAAGTTTTTGTCTGAATGATATACTAGGAGATAAATTCCATATTTTACTGATTTTCCTTCTTCTTTTTTTTTCTTTCTTTTTTTTTTTTTCTTTGCAGCACCGGGGCTCGAACTCACAACCTCGCGCCTACCAGACAGGCACTTAAAGCACTGAACCAAACTCCCAGCCCTGGTTTTTTGAGGCAGGGTCACACTATGTAGCTCAGGCCGGCCTTGCGCTCGTGTTGTAACCCAAGCCAGCCTCGAACTCACAACGCTCCTCCCACCTCAGCCTCCCAAGTGCTGGGATTAAAGGCATGTGCCACCACGCCTGACTTGATTTTCATTTTTAACTCTAATAGAATGTAATAATGCACAGAATATAAGAATCATTCGATATAATTACTGAATATGCAAAAAAAGAAGTGAATGAATGATAAGATCAAGGCCCCTGATTCTAGCAGCAAAAAAGAATTTGCTCCACTAGTCAGGAACAAAGCACAGAATTGAATGTGTCCCCAAATCTCTTCCCCTTCAGACAATCTTTCAACAAGATGACCATTTTCATGAATTGTACTGTCCAAGTGCACTTTACCATTCCTTTCAGAATCATATCAGTCATAATAAAGTTATCAGGATAAGCTGATTTTAAACTGAATACATCCTAAACAATTGAAGCATGTGTTATGTAGCTTTATACTACTAGAGATAATCAAAATATGAAGAGAACAGATTTATTTTTGGAGACTCAAGCTAGAATCGTGTAGTTCTATTGCCATGGTCTGCGGTCATGTATCACTCAACTTTTGACTGGGAAGTCAAAGAGAGGAATGGAAAGGAAATAGAGTTCCATTACTCCCTTTCTGAGGCATATAGTTGGTGACCTAAATACCTCCCATTATGCCCCACTTTTTAAAGTTCCAACACCTCCCAATAGTACCAGGATATGGATCAAATCATACACGGACTTCTTGGGGGCCCCTATGTTCAACTACAGCAAGATATAAAAACCTTAACTTAAACTTTAAAAGAATTTTAAGTAGTTTTTTTGTATTAAATGTGTGATTTTAATTATAAATTTAATTAGTTTTATTAAAGGTAATTCAGTACAGGCTTCTGATTTGCCATGTCATCTGAAAATGGAACATCCGTATTTATTTTAAAACTCCACATTGGTCAATGATATATTTCAAGCAAAGGATATTCAGTTTCCTTTTATTATTATATCTATGAAATTTTATTACTATATTGAGTCCTAAAAATACTAGTTGTCACTAAAAGAACATCTTTCTACCAAGCTCTCTTTTCAGAACTTGCTTAATCTCCTTGTTCCTGAGACTGTAGATGAGGGGATTCAACATGGGGATCACCACCATGTAGAACACAGACACCACTTTGTTCTGGTCAGTGGTGTAGACCGATTTTGGCATTGCATAAATGAAGAAAGTGGTTCCAAAGTAGAGAGTGACTGCAGTGAGGTGGGAGGTGCAGGTGGAGAAAGCTTTGCGGTGCCCTTCAGTGGAGGGCATCTTCAGGATGGTGATGAGGATGGAGATGTAGGAAATGGCTATGATAAACACTGTGACCACAATGATGGAGCCAGCAGAAAATGAGGGAAAAATGGCAGGGAGGCTGACATCAGAACAGGAGAGTTCAACTAGAGGAGAAAAATCACAGAAAAAATGATTGACTGCATTTGGTCCACAAAAAAATAAAGAATAGAATGCAAGAGTAAAGAAGGAAGCATTAATAAAACCACCCGTGTAAGTCACTACAAGTAAATAGACACAGACTTGTGTGGACATTTTGGTTGAATAAAGCAGTGGGTTGCGGATTGCCACAAAACGGTCATATGCCATGGCAGCCAGCAAGATGCACTCGGCTGCTCCAAAAAAACCAGTTGAACCCAGCTGAATGCCACATGCAACATAGGAGATTGTGTTTTTTTCCACCAGGAAGTTTACAAGCATATTGGGCGTGACAGAAAATGAGAAGCCTATGTCTGCAAAAGCCAGGTTGCTCAAAAAAAAGTACATGGGATGGTGGAGCTGAGAGGAGAGTCTGATAAGAATGATTGTGCTGAGGTTACCAGATATGGTCACCAGGTAGATGCACAGGATGATCACAAAGAGGGTGATTCGAAGGACAGGATCATCTGTTAAACCTAATAAAATGAACTCTGTTACTGTAGTGTGGTTCCCATCCATCAGGGAATCCATGATTTCAGCTGCTGCTGAAAAATAAACCTCTAATTAATCATCATATGAAAAAATTTATAAATATGATGGTTTCATTTTCATTAACACTTATGGAATGTCATTATTAATAAGAATATTCAATTATTTGTGATGATGAGTCTACCTTTAATATTAAATATAATTTTTCACAAAACTTGAAAATTTTTATTTTTTTATTTACAAGTATCTACAAAAAAATCAATAGAACAAACAAGTAGGTTTAGCAAGGTCATGGTACAAGGTAACAAAGCCATATACACAAATCTAGTGTTGGCCTATATACAAGCAATGAACAATTCAAAAGTAAAATTGTAAAGGCATAAGTTACAACTTCACAAAAAGGCTTAAAGTAACATTACTGTATAAATCTACCAAAATGCATTCATTATCTGTATCTTAAAAACTAAATCCTGATCAAAAGTACTCAAATGCAACCTAAATAAGTGGAGAGAGTATGTATGTGAAATGGGCAAGTATCAAAACATTTATTTTTCTTAAACTTATCTATATATTCACCTCAATATCTATCAAAATCTCAGTGAATTCTTTTTTTAACTATCTTAACTATTTTTATGTACATATACATAAATATATACGTAATTTTTCTTTCAGTTTGTCACACAAGTGCAACAATATGATGCTTACACGTGTGTGACTTATTTCACTGATAAGTATGTTTTCAAGGCACATCCATTTAAGTATGAAAGTGTCCAGTTTATCATTCTTTATTGCTGAGTAGTATTCCATTACATAGAAGTACTGCATTTTTTTGTCCATTCCTCAGTCAATGGGTATTTAGGTTGTTTCCAAGATCTGGCTGTTATGAACTGCACTGCTAAAAAATTTTCTTCATTGGTCTATTTTTCTTTAAATAGTATATTATTTTTAAAACGGCACTTAAAATGACATTAAAGCTGAATATAAAAAATACAATACCAATAAGAGAATCACAAATGACTGAGGAGCATATTGGAGAAAAGATTTCAAGTAGCAATAATCACACTTCACATAAACCTCATTGGCTACAATATTGCAACTGCACAAAGCTGAAAAAAAAGAATAAGAATATATGCACAGGCTTTTCCAATAAAAACTTGCATGATGGCAAACTTTATTACACGTTTTATAAATGGCAAGTGTACAGCAAAGAATTATATATATGTATGCACACTTATAAGTATAGTTTATTATATTTTCCACAAAATAATATTTTTATGTTCATGATTATTTTTTAGCTAGTTAGTTAATTCTGAATGATATTGTATAAATTGTACAAGGGTTCACAGCAAGTATATAAATTCCAGTAAGTCTGATTGCATATTCCTTTACTAACTAAAAAAGTGAAGTTAAATAATAGTTACTGTGAAAAAAAATAAAAAATAAAAATAAATAGTTACTGCGAAGTCCAATACATCTGACAATGACAGAATAACAGGTTTGTGTAAGGCTTCAGGCGGCTAATGTGTAACCAAAACATGTACTTTGTTTTTGTACCCTTCACAGTTATCTATCAGTTAAATGTGACTATATTTAATAAGAAGAAACAAAATAATTTTTAATACTATACCAGATAGAAATGTTAAATTAGGGTTATAAATGAAGTCATCTACATTGGATATTTTTTGCATATTTGATATTGAAAATATTGCTGTATTTTGTAGCTTAAGAAATGTTTAATTTGAAGAAATTAAATTCATTCAAGCCAGTTAAAGAATTAAAGCACTTCCTGTTAAACTACTTATTTCTAATGGATATTTTTGCAGCATGAATCAATATTACTTTCAGCATATTATGTAGCTAAATAGACTAAAAAATAGGGCTATCAATGAGGTCATGGCCACATTGTCCCACATTTATAAACTTTCTGAGTATATAAACCAAGTTTTTCCTGTACTTGCCTTTAATCTAAAGCATTTAGACTCATGTAGCAAGTCTTTCTATAAAGTTTTTAAAAATATTTTTACATTTTGAGTCTTCAGTTTAAATCTCTAAGTATCACCAAATACCCTAATCATCCCAAAGCTTTCATCTTGGCAGATTCCCAGGTGTGTGCTAAAAGACCATATGGGTTTCTTTCTTATGGATAAGTAAATAAGGAATCCTGGAAACTTGGATTGTGACTATTTATTCAACTGAAAGTGATGACAGAAACAGAGCAAGTCAACCAAAATTTCTCACTAACTGGTAGCTTACCTATACAAGTTCTGTTTTCATATCATGGACTGTAAGTGCTGATAACTTTAGAGAGTAAAGTTTCCTCAAATGATAAATGAAAATAAGTAAGTCAGATTCATTAGCAAAAGCCAAAGTCTCACCTCTTGAAATTCTATAATCTTTTTTCAACAAGACTGATTCATAATATTTATATAGCTATCTTTTATTTTCATTGTCTTTTGGGGATAAATCTCTGAAGACACTAGAGAGTTAAACATGATTTCAAAATCATCATGGAGCATCATTATTTTTTGTAGTGGATATTAAGCAGTTAAGTTCACACCAAACATTCCAACTGAACTCTCAAGACTGTCAATTCTCAAATGGTCAATTTATTCTTTTGTTTCTATCTAACTGTTCATACATAGCTCTATAACTTTCATTTAATAATTACTGAAGAGTGCAGTATACATTTTACAATTGTCCCTTGCTCATGGATAGGAAGAACCAACACTGTGAAAATGGCCATAGTCCCAAAACCATTATACAGATTTAATGGAATCCTAATCAAAATACCATTAGCATAACTCACAGATCTAGAGAAAACATTCCTAAAATTCATCTGGAAACAGAAGAGATCTAAAATAGCAAAGGCAACCCTGGGCAACAATGGCAAGGCAGGAAGCATCACAATCCCTGACTTGAAATTATACTATTAAGCTACTGTGATAAAATTAGCATGGTACTGGAAAAAAAACCAAAAAACCAAACAAACAAAAAAAAACCAGACCTGAGACTCAATGAATTATAAGATGCAGACAGAACTACAAAGACTCTCAGCCACCTTATCTTCAACAAAGAGACCAAATATGTTTACTGGAAGAAAGATAGCCTCTTTAATAAATGGTGCTGGAAAAACTGACTTTCCATATTGCCAAGACTAAAATTAGACCCATGTCTATCACTATGCACTAAATTAAAGTCAAAATGGATCAAAGATCTAAATATTAAAACATAAACTCTAAATCTACTGGAAGAGAAAGTAAGTAGAAACGTTGAAACCATAGGGACAGGCAGAGAGTTCATGAAAAAAACCAAACTACACAGGAAGTTCTTCAAAGAATCGATGACAGGAGTCTCATCTTATTAAAAAGTTTTTGCACATCAAAAGAAATCATCAACAGAGTGAAAAGAAAACTCACAGAATGGGAAAATATTTCAGCCAACCACCCCTCAAACAAAGGACTTCTGTCTAGAACACACAAAGAATTGGAAAAAAAATCAAGTTCCCCAAATTCAAATACCTAATTCAAAAATGAGCATCTGAAATGAATACACATTTCTCAGCTAAAGAAATAGAAATGGCAAATGAATATATGAAAAAATGTTCAACAACATTGGTCATTTGAGAAATACAAATTAAAACAACACTGAGATTCTGTCTCATCCTGGAAAAAAATGGCTATTATCAAGAAATCAATCAATAACAAATGCCGGTGGGGTGGTGGGAAAAAAGGAAACCTTCTCCACTATTGATGGGAGTGTAGACTAGTACAACCACTATGGAAATCAGTGTGGAGCTTCCTCAAAATACTAGTATTGTAAGTCTCATTTTAGCCAGCTATACTCCTTTTGGATACTTTCCCAGAAGAATTGAAACATCACACCACAGCAATATATGTGCACCCATGTTTATAACAGCACAATTTATAATAGCTAAATCTTGGAAACAATCCAAATTTCCATCAAATGAAGAATGGATAAAAATGATGTGGTACTTTTATACAGTGGAGTACTACTAAGCTATAAGGAAGGATAAACAAGGCTTTTATAAATAAATGGATACAACTCGAGAGCATACTCATAAGTGAAATAGATCAGACTCTCATTGCAAATGTCGTACTGTCTCCCTAGTGTAAAGAACTGAGAGAGTAAATAAGATCCAAAATGCACGATAGATATTGTGAAGGGGGAAGAAACTGCTCAAAAGGAAAGAACAACTGGTATGGAGGAAAGGAGAAAACAAAGAAGTGAAAAGAAAATATAGCTAAGATAATTACACTAATAGTTTTTCGTTCACTGAAAGGAATGTTTTGTGCTTATATGGTTTGATCAATTTTTTGTGCCCATATCTTGTAGTCTGAGCAACTACTTTGAAGATAACAATGTGTAATATATTAACTATTGTCAATTGCCTACTATCTCATTCTTAAACTCTGTATTGTTTTTGTTGTTTTTTTCTCTTTAAAATAAAAAAAGCTAGCAGATCTAAACAAAATGATGCAAAATATGAATGACCAGCATAAAAATGAGTAAAAGTCCCTTAGAAGTTCTACATAGAAATTCAGGAGATTAAATATTCTATTAAAAACATAGACATCAGAAGTAACAAGTGTGAGAACAGAACTAGACAATAGGACTGTTAATAGTAAAAAGATTAATGCGAAATGCCTTAAAAACAACAAGAGAACATGAAAGATGGACCCAATGACTTCTAGATAACATGAAGAAGTCTAATCTAAGATTAATTGAAATTAGTGAAAAATCAAGACAGCACAAATGGCATTAAAAACCTATTTACTAAAATAATAGCATAAAGCATTCCAAATAATAGGAAATAATTTAATGCACAGATAAATGAGGTATATAAAACTTTAAGTAGCCACAATCAGAAAAAAAAGAAACTCTCCATGATACATCACAGTCAAAATCCTGAAAGTGTCACTCAAGAATACATTTTTAAAAGTGATTAGAGAAAATTAGTAGAATTAAAATTACAGCATAATTCTAACAAAATCCTTAAAGGCCAGGAGAAAAGAAAACAATTTCCAACACAGCCTGTTATATCCTGCAAAACTATCTTTCAAATTTGATGAAGAAATAAGGTATTTTCATGACAAAGAGCACCTTACAAAATTCACAACCTGTAATTAGCATTCCAAAAATCCTCAAGGACATCCAAGAAAAAGACCATGAAGCTAACAATAACAAAAGGTCTAAGAAAAAATTGGAAAATTCAAAGGAAAGAGATTCTTAAATATATGTGAATTACAAAAACTGAACCAAGAAGATGTAAAAACTCTGAATAATCCAATAGCAAGCAATGAAATTAAAACAGCAATTTAAAGAAAAAAAACCTACAAGCAAGAAAAGTGCAGGTTTGAATGAATGCACTGCTGAATTCTACCAAATCTTCAGGGAAGATGTAACACTAATACTCCTAAAGGTCTTTAATGAAATTAAGAGGAAAGGAGTACTCCCAAAGTCATTCCTGAAGCTAGCATTATGCTGATTCCAAAACCAGAAAAAGATTCAAACAATAGAGAAATATAGCCAATCTCTTGAGTGAATATAGATACAAAAATTTTCAACAAGATATTGACAAACAGAATGCAATAGCTCATCAAAAAGAACATATTTCATGACCAAGTACATTTCATGCCAGGGATACAAGGATGGTTCAACTTACACAAATCCATAAATATGATAAATCACATAAAAAGAAGTAAGGACAAAAGTGATGTGATCATCTCAAAAGAGTCAGAAAAAGACTGACAAAACCCAACATGCTTTCATGATTTAAAAAAAAAACTGAAGAAAATAGTATAGAAAGACTGTTATGGTTTGTGTCTGGGTGTCCCCTCAAAGTCTCATGAATTCATAGAGGTGATTAAATCTAGTGTTTGTGATTGGTTCATAGTCTAGAGCCAGGCTTGGTAGTGTGAGAGCTGCACCCACCCAGGGACAGGTAGCTGGCATACAATATAAGTGAAGGAAGGAGGACTGTGTAGCAACTGGCTGCAGCTCTTGAGGTTCTTGGGGTGAAGGACTTGAGAGGATGAGAAAATAAGGAAGAGACAAAGCTGGGGTCAGGTGGAACCCTTACTCTCCTGATGGGAAGAAAGGAACTGCCCCCTCACTGTAGGGGCATTTATTTATACCCTTTAGCAACTTAATGTCCCATTGTCCTAGCAACCCATTTTTCAGATTGTCTTGGGGCTAGGTGTTTTCTGGGCTGAAGCAGCTTCTTCACATGACTTGCTCCAGGCTCTCTTTGTTCCTGGGATTGTCATGCCTTGCATGTGTGGTTAACTTCCAACTTCAAAGGCTCCCAACAGGATCACTTTTCCTTTTTGCCCTTTTTGGTCTTGTTGCTTGTGGCTTCCATGAATGACTGCCCCTTAGCCATGCCGCCCTGCCTTTCAGTCAGTTGAGTATGGACTAAAACCTCCAAAAACTGTAAACTAAATAAACCTTTCCCTTCATTTTGGGAGTCAAGTATTTTGTCTCTGCAATGAGAGAAAAGTAACCAAGGCAAGGACCTTATCTCAATCTGATAAAAGCCATATATGATAAACCTGCTGTCAACACCATATTAACAGAGAAAAACTGAAGGCTTCCCTTCTCAAATCAAGAACAAGATAAGAATGTCTACTGTCACCACTCTTTTTCAACATAGTGCTCAAAACATTAGCTGGAGCAATTAGGCAAGAAAATGAATTTATGAATTAAAGATAAGTGCAGTATGTATATTTCGTACATCTTCCATTTTTGTAAGAAAATATATACTGATGTATACATTTCTTTGGGTTTTGTTTTATTTTGATTTTAAAAGCTACAGTGAAGACCACACTTTATCACATGTGCAGATGACAAATAACCTTTTTAAAAAAGAATAAAAGGATATGCATAGGAAAGGAAGAACTCAAATTATTATTATTTGCAGATAGGATGATTCATTGTAGAATACCCAAAAAAATCTTCCAAAAGACTCTTAGAATCAATAATAAAATTCAGCAATATATCAGGATACAAAATCAATACTCAAAAATGAAATTCATATAAACAGAAAATACTTATATAAAATTTCTTATGGAAATCATATATTCCTACCAATATCTGCAGAACCTATTGTTTTATTTCATTTTATCTTCCTCATGTGTATTTCTGGGGTTGTTTGCTTGTTTGTTTGTTTTGCAGCACTTGGGATTGAACTCACAACCTTGTGCCTGTCAGACAGGCACTTAAGTCACTGAGCCAAACTCCCAGCCCTTGTTTCTTGAGGCAGGGTCGCACTATGTAGCTCAGACCAGCCTGTGCTTGCGTTGTAGCCCAAGCCTGCCTTGAACTCACAATGCTCCACCTACCTCAGCCTCCCAAGTGCTGGGATTAAAGGGGTGCGCCACCATGCCCGGCTCATTTCTGTTTGTTTTCACAAGATAAAACCATAAAAAAATTACTATAAGAAAACAAATACTGGACTATGTTGTTCTCCATTGTGTATTGATGTTCTATTTGATTATTTATTGATTCCATAATTATTTTCTCTCTACATGCTGTACTTTATATTACCATTCTTCTTTACCTCATTAAAATAAATGCAAATCTTACTAATTTTTAACATTTTTCATTGTGTGAATTTATTCTTTAATTTCCCTATAAAATTATGTTTACTATGAGCTTTTATATACAGAATTATTATCATTCACTTGTTTCCTAAATGCATTGTGATTTTCTTCTTTGAGCCATGCTTTAATGATAAATTAATTCCCTTACCAATAATTAGGGAGATTTAATTATCTTTTTGTTGCTGATTTCTAGGTTTACTACACTGTATTTAGAGATAATACTTAAAAACCATTTTTAAAAATTTGTAATTGTGCCTTCTCCCGATTCTACATCAATTTTCAGAAATAAAATTTCTTTAATTTATTCTTTATACTTGTTTCCTTTGTCCTAAATATATATCTAATATTGTCTGTTGTTATTCAGATTTTTACCTTATGCCACTTGAAAATTGATGTAAAATCTTTTCTGAAAAATCAAAGTGCTGGTTTTTAATTTTATTTAGCTCTGAAGTGAGTTTCAGGTTTTCCTCAACTAGATTCTTTTTTGAACCAAGAAAGCGAACATGTGCCAATAAAATTGATACAGTTTTAAAATATATATATTGTCAAAAAATTAAAAATAAAATATTTATATAGTTATATATATAGTAAAATCGATCAACAGCCCAAAAATATAACTTTGTTCAACTAATATCTTTTGCATATCATCATTAATGATATGGTTTTGCCTATGGGTTGGTGAGATTTAAAGAATAAAATAAAAGATAAACTAGAAAATTGCAAAGACTAGTTGTCCTCTTTTTGAGAATCTAAGGATGTTTCATTGTTTCTGAAAATCCCATACTTAGCACAAAGAGTAGCTGACCATTTCTCAAACAACACCATTCATGTTCCTTGCATGCTGCCTGTGATCCAATATGAAAACCTAAACAGTACACTTGTTCAGAATTCTATACTAAAAGTACATAGCATTTAAGGTCTCTGATGTCACATCTTTTCCCTATAAGGGTAACAGGTTTACAAAATATTCATCCTTTTATAAGACCAAATTTGGCCATGCTGAACTTATTTCCCCTAAATCCTAACAAAGTGAAATGTCATCTGTGTTACTTACTAATTTTTATTGCTAATAAACAATAATTCTTTATTGTAAAATGTATCTGGACTAGAAGGACAGTAGATGAAATATAAGCTGTTTTATGCTAGAGGCTTTCCACTGGAGAGCTATGATTTTATAACTATAGACTTTCCTGAGTCCTATTGGGGACCTGGCCAAGATCCCCAATCTCCCAAATGAGTGTAAGGTGAAGGCTTAAATGAATGAGACAAGTGGAATGATTTTAGGGCTTCAGGAGGATCAAAACCCTCTAGCAGAGTTTGAGACTCTGGGGGCTGAGACAAAGAGCTTCTCTGCACAGCCCATATTTATTAGGTCTTCAAAAAAAAAAAGGAGATGGGCAGGATGGAGAGTCACCTCAAGGACTTCTTCAAGTGGTATTCTTATGCTGACTTAAAGGAACTGTCTTATCTCCACGATAACATTTGTGGTAGGAAATAGCAGGAGTGAGATGTCTGCAGCTGCAGTCTCTATCTTGTTAGTTGGGATTGAGTCAGGTGTCCTCAGCTGTGGCCTTATCTTGCCCTTTAAGGTATCTCCTTGTTCTTGAGTCAGCCATGCCCCACCGTGCCGCAGCCTTGCACATGTGTTCAATTTCCAGCTTCAACAGCTCCCAACAGAGTCCCACATTTGCAGGGACCCTGGAACTACATCTGACATTATAAGATCTATTGGCTCCAGTTAGGGTCATGTAGCTTCTAAACTACAATTCCCCCATGCTTGAGCTGCCACTTGCAATCCTTTCTAAAAACATATGAGAGTTGTGCTCACAAAGAGAAATGCTTGGTTTAACTAAGCTGAAATGATAAATTTTTCAGTTACAAAGTTTCCTATAATTCTTGTGCATATTGTTTAGTCATTAGTTTTAGTTTACTATGATTGTATATATTTCAAATGGGCTTTTAGGTTTTGAATCAACGTTACACTGTGGTCTGTGTTGATTTATTCCTATGTCTTATGTCTTAATGCTTTTGTTTCTGTTATTTGTTGTTCCCAGAGATCCCCATATTTGATATAGTGTTTCTATTTGTGATTATTTTTCTGTTTTTTTTTTGTACCAGGGATCAAACTCACAACTTCGTGCTTACCAGGCAAGCACTTGAGCCACTGAGCTAAACCCCCTGCCCTCTTTCTACTTTTTAGTAAGAAAACTGAGGCTTGAGTTGTTCATTTGCTTATTCAGTTGACTATGAAACATCACTTGCTTTTGTCTATCTCAGACAGAAGTTCAAGTTCTGAGATTCCCTAGACCTCCATGTCTGAAAAATCTGGGTATACAATGATTGCATACAGTTTTCCTTCATCCTGAGAATACATGTCAAATATATCAATAAGACATCTCAAAGGGCATGGCTTAGATTTTAACTTCTGTCCCTTTCATCCCCCAAAAACATTACATCTACAGTCCATGTTAGTAACACTGTTTTCTGACTTGACAAACTGTCATTACAAAAGAATTTTAGGGTTTTAGAGCTACTTTATGGGTTCTTATACATTACAGGATTGGAACTCTGCACTATTCGTAAGCTAAAATTTTTTATTTAAAAAATACTTATTATTTTTGGGATTGATTAAAATTACCATACCTGTTATTGATGAAACAAACGCCTCAAGGATGACTTACATGCATGTAGTAAACTACTAAACTCATCCAACTGTACGCAGGTAGCATCACAGTGGATATGAAATGTCCTCACTTCCTGTCATTCTTTATCAGGCATCATGTTCCCAGTGAGATCTATACTCACCACTCCCTGGCCCAGGCATTTTAACTTCTTGCTCTTGGCTCTGCTGTTCTTTTGTTTTCTTTTTTCTCATTTTGTTTTTCCCTTCTCACTACTTGTCCCCTTCTTATCATCTGTATCACCTGTTTTTAAGGTGTATTGTCTGACTCATATACTATGTAGGAGATAAATTCCATCCTGTACTTGTTACTTTTAATGGTAATTGCCTAGGACACTGACTGCAATGTAAGCATCACTCAGTGTAATTTCTGAGTACATGCAAAGCAAAAAGGGAATGAGTAAAAAGATTGCTGTGATTTCTTCTGTCAGCAAAAACAGAATTTGTTCCTGAGACAGAAAGCAGTAGAGAAGAAAGGGAAATAAATGTAAAAGTTGTCAGCATATGAAGTTTGCTTATGTTTGTTCAGGGGCAGTCATAATTTCAAGGGGGAGACAGTCAAGCTTGCATGAGAAACATGAGCAGCAGGTAGGTCTGACAATGAAGACACTGTAGAAGTTTGTGCTTCATAGTCTCACTGTCATGATGCAAGATGTGTTGTCTCCTTGTAAGTTATTATTTGTTTTTGTTTAGCTTACTCGTTGGGAGTTCAGGGACCCTGCTTAAAAGGACTGACCTGTTTGACCTGCAACAAGCATTCACGGTTTAGTGAGGAATGGCTCACCCTGCTTTTCTCTCTAGATCCTGTATTTGGGCTGGCCTCATGGGTCAGGAACACAGACCAGAATTTTGTGTGTCCACAAAGCTCATCCCTCACACTCAACTCTTCTGCCAGATGACCATTCCCACTCATTTCACTGTCTGGTTACACTTTGTTGTTTCTCTTAGAATGTTCTCTGTTGTAGCTACAGTTATCAGGGTAAGCAGATGTTAAAATAGACCCATCCTATAGTACTAAAATATGTGTTACTTAGCTGTCTATGTGGTACCAAGTAGCTCAGATAATCAATTTATAAACAGAAATGGTTTATTTTGAAGGTTTCAGTCCATGATCATATGGCTGCATTGTTGGGTCTGTGGGGGGGCATCCAGGGAGAAACATGTTTCAAAAAAATTCAGTTTTTGGCTGCGAAGCAAAAAAAGGACAAAAAAAGGAATAGAGCCCCATTATTCCCCTATAAGGCATACATTTAGTGACCTGAATACCTCCTTCTTGGCCCCAATTCTCAAAGTTCTATTACTTCCTCTAGTACCATGCTATGTACCAACATTTTAACACATCAAACTTTCAGGGAGTCTTAGTACAGCAATGTATAATATCCTTTACTTATGGCATAGAACAACCTTTGATAAAATATAAATACAATCTTAAAACAATTTGAGGCAGATTTTGCTCCAAATCGTTAAATTCATGCTCTAAATTATAAATTTTCTTCAGGTTTATTAAAGGTAATTCATTATGAGCCTCTGGCTTACTTTGTTATCTGAAAAAGAAACTCCCATGTTTCCCAAAGCACTCCACATTAGTTAATGACATATACAAAAATATATTTCAATCAGGGATACTCAGTTTCCTTTTTATTACTACATTAAGTCCCACAAATAAAAGATTTTACCAAAAAAAGATATTTCTACTAAGCAGTCTCTTCAGAGCTCCCTTAATCTCATTGTTCCTTAGACTGTAGATGAGAGGGTTCAACACGGGAATCACCACCATGTAGAACACAGACACCACCTTGTTCTGGTCACTGGAGTAGATGGACTTGGGCATCACATAAATGAAGAAGATGGTTCCAAAGTAGAGAGTGACTGCAGTGAGGTGAGAGGTGCACGTGGAGAAGGCTTTGTGGCGCCCCTGAGTGGAGCGCATCTTCAGGATGGCGATGAGGAGATAGATGTAGGACACGGCTATGACAAACACAGAGAACACAATGATGGCACCTGCACAAAATGAGGGAGCAACTGCAGGGACACTGACTTCAAAACAAGAGAGCTCAACTAGAGGAGCAAAATCACAGAAAAAATGATTGACTCGATTTGGCCCACAAAAGGATAAAGAAAAGAAAGAAAAAGTAAAGAATGAAGCATTAATAAAACCACCTGTGTAAACCACAGCAAGTAACCGGATGCAGACTCGTGTGGACATTTTGGATGAATAAAGCAGTGGATTCCAGATTGCCACAAAACGGTCATATGCCATGGCAGCCAGCAGGAAACACTCAATTGCTCCAAATAATCCAGTTGAACCCAGCTGAATGCCGCATGCAACATAAGAGATTGTGTTTTTGTCCACCAGGAAGTTTACAAGCATATTGGGTGTGACAGAAAATGAGAAGCCTATGTCAGCAAAAGCCAAGTTGCTAAGAAAGAGGTACATGGGCTGGTGGAGTTCTGAAGAGAGTCTGATAAGAATAATTGTGCTGAAATTACCAGATATGGTCACCAGGTAGATGCACAGGATGATCACAAAGAGGGTGATTCGAAGGACAGGATCATCTGTTAAACCCAATAAAATGAACTCTGTTACTGCAGTGTAGTTCCTATCTGTCAGCAAATCCATGAGAAAATGCAGCTGCTGAGGAATGAGCCTGTGATAAAAACATTACATGAAAAAATTTATCAGTATGATGGTTATATTTATATTAACATATATGAAATATCATGACAAAGATATTCAATCACCAGTACATATACATACATGGGATGATGAGTTTGTCTTTACTATTAAAAGTGGGGGTTTTTTTTGCTAAAATATTCCTTCATATAATGTCTACTTTTCTTCATATATTATAAAAACATCCAAAAATGCAAGATGATGAGAATAACAAAAACTACTTGAGCATATTGGAGGCTAAGAAGGGTCAACATACTAGTGGCCAGGTTGACTTTCACCTCCAAATGTTCATAGTATATAAGGCTTTTGCTAAAGTTGATTTTGAATCAAAAGCATTCAGATGCATCAATCAAATGTTTCTGAAAGAGTTTTACATCTTTACACTTTTAAATCTTCAAAACATCTAAAGCTGTCATTTGGCAGAATACTAAGTTTGCATAAAACTAATGATCAAATGAGCTTCTGTTTCATAGATAAATAAGTGAATCTTAGAAACAAGGATTATGACTATCTAGTCACCTGAAACTGATGAAGGAAACACAGCAACTCAGCAAAAAGTCTCACTAGCTGGCTGCTCTATTTCATAACTATGGCTTGTGAGTACACATAATTTGAAAGAGTAAAGTTTTCTCAAGTAGTAAAAGAAAATCAATGTCAGATTCACAAAAAAAAAAGCCGAAGTCTTACCTCCTAAAATTAGTTATTCGTCTTTTTGCAATAAATCAAACTCATACTCATTATATAGCTATCTTTTTTTTAATCTTCCTTCGGGGATAAATTAAAAGATTCAGATATGAGTTCAAAAGCATCCTGGAGCATCATTATTTCCTGTAGCGCATATTAAGAAGTTCAGTTCATACAAACATACCAACTAAACTTTCAAAGCTGTCAATTCTCAAGTGTTTAATTTATTCTTTTGTTCATATTTAGATGCTCATGCATATGTCTATAATTGTCATTCAATGATTACTACAGAATATAATATAACATGTCTTATAAAACAAACATTAGTTCCAAGTTTACTGTGATGTTTCTTATCTACTAAATTCAGGAGTGAATTATTAACTTTAGATTTAATCACAGTATGTATTCACTGATAGGTATTTTGTACTGATATCTGCAACACATACCATTAAGTACCTTGGGGAAACTTGAAGCAAAACCATAGAAAAAAATAAATTTCAAATAACAAAAAATGTTAAGACATGTACATTAATTATCAGAGCAAAAGTGAGAAAATAAATACATACCTTGAAAGTTGTATAAAGAAGTACAAAGTAAAAAGAGGTTTGGATAATTTCCAGAGTAGACGTAGCATCAGAGTTTTGCCACTTTACTAGCACCTTATGGTGTAGGTGGATCATAATGGGGCACAGACCTCCTCAATCCCAAAATTCAATCTTACCCCTTACTCTTGCTGATCCTAATTTTAGAATTTCCTAGTTTCCTGTAGCTTGACTTCTGAGAGATTGGGTTTATCATCAGTAGAATCAAGCTCACTTTATACCAATGTAATCCATGCAACAGGTTTTTGTGGTAGTTGGATTTATTGATCTCATTTTTTCAGCTGAGAAAGCTAAAACTGAGGTGTTAACTTCTCTGGCTGATTCCAACACACACTGCCACCTTCCTGCTTTTATTACTACTCAGTAAAATACATGTTTTCTTTTCTTTCTTATTTTATTGTTTTTTAATATTACATGTTTGCAGTATATGTACTGCAAACATAATAACTGTCATTCAATGATTACTACAGAATATAATATAACATGTTTCCTTGTGTGAAAGGAAATTGGTATAATATCCTTGTGTGAAATTGGTACATGTACATAATCCATCTTAATTCCTTTTCTGACCCCTTTTCTTGATACCCTTCTCATTTGAGAAAGATCTATCAACCTACTTCCTGTTATCTGCCTTTTATTTTGTTCCTTATCATTTGGTGTTCTCATATGAGATAAACTATGCAACATTTAAACGTGTGTGTCTGCTTTATTTCATTTAATATTATGGTCTCACGAGGCATTCATTTTCCTATAAATGACTCAAGTTTATCTTTCTTTATAACACAATAATACTCCTTTGTGAGTAAATGTCACATTTTCTTTATCCATTCATTTATTAATGGACATATAAGGCCACTTCCAAGATTCAGCTAGTTTGCATTTTCCTGCTATAAACATGCATATGCATTTATCACTGTAAAGTGATGTCTTTAAATTTTTCGGGAAAATAACTAGAAGTGAAATAACTAGGTGAAATGAAATTTCTAGTTTCATTTTTTTGAGGAAACTTTGCACTCTTTTCCATAGTGGTTGTATTAGTTTGCATTCCTACTAACAATGTAGAAGGGTTCCTTTTCCCCTGCACCTTTATCAGCATTGTTATTATTTGATTTCTTAATGATGACCATTCTGCAGCAAGATAGAATATCTATGTAAATTTGCATTTCTCTAATGGTCAGCAATGTTGAGCACTTCTTCATGTATTTTTTTGGCCATTTCTACTTCTTCAGCAAAGTGTAGATTTTTTGGCTCATTTTTTCATTGGTTCTTTCATTTGAGTATTTTTTTTTTAGTTCTTTATATATTCTAGATATGAGTCCTTTGTCAGAGGAATTATTGTTATCCCAAATAATGAGTATGGTAATCCAAGTACTGAAATCCTTTCTCTAGTTTTCCTCACAATCCAAGAAGTTATATTTATAAATCCACTGAGATGTTATTGGAATCCCGGCAAGTTAATTCCAATCTACCATCCCCAATGCAACCCACTGCAAGAGTAAAGATTCCAAGACATATTCAAGGTTAAGGGCAGCCAAGGTGTCTTAAGTCCAATCCTCATGAGGATATGCAGATGAAGGCCTTGATCCTAGGCCTCTCTCAGAATTTATTAACTAGTGAAACAAGGGGGTGGCTTGAGGATGAGTGACAGTGAGGATGGTGGGAACTATGTGAGTAACTTGAGCTGGCTAGCAAGGTAGTGAGAAAGGTATCTCTGCAAAATGCAGATAAAGATATGCAAGAGGATCAATTTGCATAACCCAATCAAGGTAGCAACTGAATTGTTTCAGGAGGCTGCTGCTTTGGTTTCTGATATGCAAACTTTATGCCCTGGGAACTCACAGTCTCTTTCTCTTTCTCGAGGCTCATACCCAGTCGACATTCCTGGAGCTCACTGGCTCTGCCATCCCACTGTGCTTTATACATTTTACAAAGATCACTTTGGGAGGAAACAGGACACTGCCTGATGGGTTTAAAGACTATATACCAGTCCCTGCTTCTGATAAGTAAACTTCTATGCCCTGGGGACTCATAGCCTCTTTTTTGAGGCTCATACCCAGTTGATATTCCTGGAGCTCATGGCTCTGCCAATCCACTGTGCCTATATATTTTATAGAGATCACTATGGGAGGCAACAGGACACTGTCGGATGGCATTACAGATTCCATATCAGTACCTCAGCTAGCCTTATTGGCAATGCTTAGGGCCAATTGAAGAGAAAAGGAAATACCATAGTCAGCCCTGTATACACCAACATAAGGAAATAAGTCTCGATATAATCAAAGTTGCAGCAATTGTTCTGCATTCAAGGGGACCTGCTCAGGTTCTCCCACAAGGAATGACTGGCAAAAATATTTTTCCCATTCTGTAGGTTGTTTCTTCATTTTTTTGTTTGTTTTTTGTGGGGATTGTTTCTTTGGTTTTGGGGGCTTTTTTGCCATACAGAAGTCTTTCCATTACATAGGATTTAATTTTGCACAACTGGGCTTCTGTTCTGAAAGCTTTTGCCTACACCTGTGACTTCAAGAGCTTTGTCTGTTTTTTTGTTTTGCTTTGTTTTGTTTTGTTTTGTTTGTTTTGTTTTGTTTTTTTCTCTTAGCAGGTTAGTGTTTGTGTTTTACATTTAATTCTTCAATTCATTTTGATTTTAGTTTTGTGCATGGTGAGGAATATAGGTCTAGATTCATTCTTCTGCATGTGGGTAGCCAGTTTTCCCAGTAACATTTACTATTTCCTCCAGTGTATGTCTTTAGCCCCTTTGTCAAAGATCAAATAATTGAAAGTGCTTGGGTTTGTTTCTGCATCCTCTCTTCTGTTTCTTTGATTTTCATGTCTGTTTTTCTGCCAGAACCATGCTAATTTTAATCACAGTAACTTTGTTAATTCAAGTGTTGGGTTGAAGCTTTGTGCTTTGCTCTTGTTACCTAGGATAGATTTTGCTTTTCTGGGTGCCTTCTGACTCCATATGAAATTTAGGATTGTTATCCTGTTATGTGAGGAATGTTGTTGGAATTTTGTTTAGGATTATATATATATATATATATATATATATATATATATATCAGTTTTAGAAGTATAGACATTTTGACTACATTGGTTCTGCCTATCCAGGAACAGGGAATATCTTTCCATTTTATGATATCCTCTTTGATTTCTTTTTCATTGTAGAGGTCTTTCTTCCTTAGTTGGGTTATTCCTAAATATTTAATTTTTATTTTTGCTATTGTGAATGCCATAGCTTCTATCACAGTGGGTTCATTATTCATGTGCAGGAATGCTATTGATTTTTGTGTGATTTTGTATCCTGCTATGTTGCTGAACTTAGGTTATTAATTTTAAGGGGTTTTTGAAGGATTTGGGGGGTCTTCCACATAGAGGATCATGTTACCTGCAAGGGATGATAATATGACTTCTTTCTTTTCCATATTTATCCCTTTTTTTTCTTTGTCTTGGCTAATTGTTCCTGCTAATGTTTTGAGTACTATGCTGAATAGGAATGGTGGCAGTAAGCATCATTGTCTTGTTCCTTTTAGAAAAGATACTTTCAGTTCCCCACTTAATATGACATTGGCAGTGGTTTGTCATAAATGGTTTTTATCAGATTGAGATAAGGTCCTACTATACTTATTTTCTTTCATTACGAGAGGACCTTGGATTTTGTCAAAGGCTTTCTTTGATGAGAATACGATTTTGTCCTTGTTTCTGTTTATATGATACATTACATTTATTGATTAGCATATGTTCAAGCATCTTTGCATTCCTGGGATGAAGCCTACTTGATCATGATGATTTTTTGATGATTCTTTTCATTTTGTTCACCAGAATTTTTGTATCTGTATTTATTTAAGAGATTGATCTATAGTTCTCTTTCACAGCCCAGATTGTTAAACATTATTTTGCCTTGTTGAATTCTGTTATAGCAAAAGAATTTTTGAGTATCAAGTCTGTTTCCTGGGTTCTCACACTTTCCTGTATTGAATTTCATCATTCATTTTAATTCTGCTCCCCATGGAATTAATTAAAATGACCAATCCTGCTATTATTGGGAAAAAATCTCAAATATAAATTATATGCTTTTGAGTGCAATATTAGACAGACACAACTGTACATAGCAATATCATATTTGATGTGATACCTCTTGCCATTCTTGCTCAAGTGTCATGTTCTTAGTGAGACTGTACTCATCGCTCCCTCCTTGGCCCATGAACTTCCCAAACTTGGTAGTTCTTTTTGACCTCTCCACAGTACTCACCAAGGATATAGCTCAGCAGCACATTGACTGCCTTGCAAGCACAGGGTCATGAATTAAATTCCTGGTAACAAAGGAAAAAAATCACAGTGCTCATCCCTTCCTTATTACCTATGTCACTCACTTTTTAGTGTTACTGTCTGAATCTTGCAGTACAAGAAAATTTCCACATTTTACTGTGTGTCACTCAAAACCCCAATATCCTAGGACAGTGCCTGGAATGGAATAATCACTCCATATAAATTTTCAGTGTAAAGAAGAACAAGTGAATGAATGAAAAGATTAACGTTCTTAGTTTTATCAGTGAATTGAGGAAATTTCTTCCTGAAACACTAATGAAGGGAGAGAAATGGGAAATAAATATCAGCATGTGAAGGTTGCTTATGTCTGTTCAGATATAGTCACAATTTCAAGGGGGAGACAACCAAATCTGCACAAGCAACCTGAGCAGCATGTGGGTCTGACCATAAAGACACTCTAGAAGTTTTCTATTCACAGCATCACTGTCATGCTGCAAGATGGATTGTCTTCTTAAAATTTATTGTTTGTTTTTGTTTAACTTGATGCTTTGGAGTTCAGGAAACATACTCAGTCCAGCAGAGGAACTCACCTGTTTGTCTTGCCACAGGAATTCACAATTAATCAGGTGTCTTAGTTACTTTTCACTCATTGCTGAGACAGAATACCTGACACCCACAATTAGGGAAGGAAAAGTTTATTTCTTACAGTTTCTCAGGAGTTTCCATCCATACTTAGTTGCCTCCAAGGCAGCGTGGCATGGCGGGGCTGCCATTCACGGCAGCCACCAAAAAGCAAGTGTGCTGGAGAGAGAGAGGAAGCAAGCAAGAGGAAGACCAGCCTCCTTTACACTGTATCTCAGCTCCACCCCGGGCAGGTGCAGCACTCACATCACCAATCCCAGTGCTAGACAACAAACCGATCACAAGCAAGTGCCAGACTCAGTGCCATAAAAAGCACAATAGGATTTGGGGCTACATACTATCACCCAATACATTCTACCCCTGGACCACCAAGGGCTCATGTTCATCCTTAATACAAAAGACATTTAGTCCATCTCCAAGATTTGTCATAGTCCTAACAGTTTCAGCATTGCTGAAAAGTCCAAGTCCCAAATCTCCTCTGAGATCTATGGCAAACTTTTAACTATAACCCCCTGTACAAATAAAAACAAGTTAAGCACTTCCAACATATAAAGGCACAAGATAAACATTATCATTCCAAAAGTTACAAATGGGAATACAAAGCATTGGAACCAAAACAAGTCCAAAATCCAGCAGGGCAAACATTAAGTCCTGGCATTCTCTGCGCAGCATCTGAAGCAATCTGGTTGCAAGCTCCAAAAGGCTTGAGTGATTCCACCCCTGTGGCACTTTCAGGGGTCTGAACTTTCACAGCTTTTCTTGAATGATTCATGCTCCTTGGCTTCACCCTTACATCTTTACACATTGCTCTCTGCAGGTGAGGCGAAAGCTGCTTTAGCCTTTTCTTGTATTTAAAGCTAGCACCACGTGGATGCTGTCAAGGTCTGCTGAAGGCTGGAGCAGTAGCCAGGCTTTCATCTCTCTTGGCTGTAGGGGTCAACTGCCTGGATCGCTGAGCTCTCTGAACCTGATTGTGAGGAACAGCTTCTCTATGCCACCGCCATTCTGTAATCTGGTGTGGCCACCTACATTTTGGGACCTGGTGTGGCCACAACCCTTTTGAAACCTCCTGTGGCCTCTGTCACCACTCTGGGACAAGGCACTCTGCAGCTTTTTTCTCTGAGCATACTCTTTCACTTTTGAAGGCCTGAAGCTGCAAAGGGTAGAGGTCTGCTGCTTCCCGGGATACCCCCAGGCCATCTTTTTTATTCCTTTGTTCCTTCTCAGCAATCAAGGTCTCAGCTCAATCTTTACAGTTCACAGCTTCCTGGCCAAACTCACATTTTAAATCTCCATGTCAGTCTCCTTGCTATTTATTCACAACATAAATCTGACTAAACGCCCCCAACAACAGACAGGTCACCATTTCGGCATTAGGTTGCCTGGAAATTTTTTTCACCAAACTAATCAGCCCATCACCCTTAATCTCAGTATCAGGCAAAGTCTCTGGGAATGGGCAGAATGCAGACAAATTTTCTGCCAAGCCATAAGACAGATCGTGTGGAGTCCAACAACCAGTGCAATCCTCCTTTCCAGCAGAAACCTCCTGAGCCTAGTCTTTGCCAGCAGACTTCCTATCAGTCTTCTGGTCTCCTGAGTTCTGATCAAAATCTCCCATACAGAACAACCTAAGCTGTTCCAGCTCTATAAGCATAGGTGACATCTCTGCACCTTTCCAAACTCTCCCCACAAGCCATTTTCCAAAGGCTCTCAAACCAGATGGTCAGGAACAGTCACAGCAATGACCCCACTCCTGGTACCAAATTCTGTCTTAGTTATTTTTCACTTGTTGCCGAGAAAGAATACCTGATGCCCAAAATTAAGGAAGGAAAGGTTTATTTCTTACAGTTTCTTGGGAGTTTCAGTCCATACTTAGTTGGCTCCAAGGCAGCATGGCAAGGTGGGGCTGCCCTTCATGGCGGCTGTCAAAAAGCAAGTGTGCTGGCGAGAGTGAGCGGAAGCAAGAGGAAGACCTGCCTCCTTTACACTGTATCTTAGCTCCACCCCTGGGCGGGTGCAGCACTCACATCACCAATCCCAGTGCTAGACAACAAACCGATCACAAGCAAGCACCAGACTCAGTGCCATAAAAAGTATATGAGGACTTCGGGGTACATACTATGACCCAATACATCAGGAATGGCTTATCACATTCTCCTTTGAAAATCCCATAATTGGGTTGAGGCCAGAGGCCTAGAACACATACTAGACTTTCATGGATCCACAAATTCTAACCCTCAAAGGCAACTTGCTATGAAAAGAAAGTTTTCATCATTTTTTGTCAGTTCTCTTACAATGTTCTCAGTCACAGACACAGCTATCAGGCTTATCACAGGATAAATCTGGAATGAATGTAGCATAAAATATTGAGTATGTGTAAGTCAACTTTATGTTACTGTAACAGAGCTCAGATAATCAGCTTGAAAAGAGAAAAGATTAACTTGAGCACACAGTTTTTAAGATTTCAGTTCACAATGAGTTGGCTGTATTCCTTTGGACCTGTGATGGCACATGGTGGTAGGAACACATGCCAGAGCAAGACTGCTCATCTCATGGTCAGAAAGCAAAGAAGGAAGAAGAAGAAGGGTTTGGGTCCCACTGTCCCCTTTGAGGGCAGCCTCCAATGGATTAAAGATCTCCTGCAATCTTAAAGATCTTAAAGTTTCTCCAGATCTTAAAGTTTCCCACCTCCCAATAACACAACCCTTTAAAATAGTACATCTTTAAAAACTGCACTTTTGAAGCACATGTAAGATTCAGATTATAGCAAGGTATGGTGATCTTAATATATGGTAGAGAAAAAATTTTGAAATAATATGCAACTTTAAAAGGATTTTCAGCAGTATTTCTTTTCTCTGAGTCAATGTATGTGCTTACCTATAAATGTAATTTTGTTTTATTAAACATGACTCATTATCAGCTCCTGATTTACTACATCATCTAAATATTGAACCCTTACATTTACTAAAATATTCACACTAGCTAGATAGTAACATGTCTATTTCAACCACAGATCCTCAGTTGTTACAGTTTATCTCAGAAGGCCCCCAAAACTCTCATGCTCACATAGGTGGTGTTTTTGGAAGAAGATTGAGCCATGGGGGACACCATAGCTGACTTCCGTTAAGAGATAAAACCTAGTCAGGGGAGGCAGATTGCTGGGACATGAATTGGAAGTGTGTATCTCCAACCCCAGCTCTTCCCTTCTCTTTCCACTTCCTGGCCACCATGACAAGAGCAGCTTTCCTATGCTATACCCTTCCACCATGTCCTTCCTCCTCTGAAGTCAACTGACTATAGAATGAAAACATGAACCAAAGTAAACCTCTTCTTTAATTTGTGGGTACCACGTATTCATTGGAAGTGTCTGAATTGGAGATTAACCAACATTCAAGGTCACTTTATTCAAAGCTTGTCAATCTTCCTGCTGGTAAGAAGTTCAGTACAATGAAATACCTCATCTGTGATTTTGTTACAAAACTCTGGAAAAGCAATATTGACCTATATAATCAACAAGCAAATCCACAGTTCTTTGAGTCCAGGGACAGAAGGAAGTAGGGACCAAGAACAGACATGAAGAATCTATAAAGGTTGAGGGAGATATTATTTTCAGTTACCAAAATGAATAACAAGAAAGGTTACTATCAGAAAAGATTATATTATCTTTCCAGAACAATTTTTGATTACATAGTACCCCCCTAAATATTTAAAATTTCTGTTTATATGTATTAGATAAAAATAAATTTCAGTGGCATACTGGTATATGCCTTAATCCCAACACTCTGGGAGGCTGAGGCAGAAGGACATGCTTTCAAGTCCAGCCAGGGCAATTTAGCATTTTAGTGAGACCCTGCATTGAAACACACAAAAGGGAAGCTGAGGATATAGCTCAATGCAAAGGCCCTGAGCACCACAAAAAAGTTCTAACAAAAACTAAAATAATACATTTAATTTATAACTTTTAAAAAACAGCTTTGAGATCAAATGTTGCAGATAATGCTTTATAGTACATTAGGTAGAAAACAGTAGGGAAAAAATAATTAGAAAGGCAGGGCAACTATTTGTAAATATCACAAATACCTCTGCATTAATGGGATTAGGGTAAAAGTGGTATTCTTTTTAAACAAAGTTTTCTACAGCAAATTTGCCCATAAGAAAGCAATCTCAGTGATCATACTATGTGTTCATTCCCTTCCTATCCACCTTCTCTTGTTCCCCGAGCAAATAGTATCATAACATCCCATTCCCTTGCACTATAAATAGGCTAAAAGGGACCCAAAAAACTTAGCAAATTTTCAGAATTATAAAATCAGTGGTATTGTGCAGGAAGAAAATATGCCTGAGGGAATCATTTACATCTAAGATATATTTTAATAAATTGATTTTCAGTAATTTCCACTGCTATTCAGAAAAATAAAAACAAGAAAGAACTCTATCACTGTCAAGGTTTAGAAAGCATCTGCAAACATGATATTGTATGTTAGATCCTCAGTCACAAAACCTCTGGTACTGAAAAGAGTCTCAAGATAATTGCTTTCCGTGGCCCCAGGACTCTCATTAAAATCTTCATGGTTCTGAGATGCACCCATAAGGAATGGAGAAAATGCTGCCTTCATATTAAAAGAGACTCTAATTTCAGAGGGAGATAATCATAGATAGTCAAGAGGGGAAGAATGTATCCTGAATTATGAGATATACAAAGTCACATGAACAGTTTGGGAGAAAACTTCAGGTGTGAAAGTAAAGTCTTTATATGCTTCCTTGCTTCATGTTTTTTTTAAAAGCTGGAAGATGATTCTCCTATTTTAAAAGGTGAGAATATGTGAGGCCTTTTTCACCACTTTCAATGAACATCTTCTAGTTATCAAGTGTCCATGGGGGTTATAGTTTGGTAGAAGGTTTCAAAAAAAGCCATAGGTACCTCATAAAGTGAGAAATTAAGAAAGATATGAACTTGTTCTTAACAGAATGAAACCAAGAAGAAGATTACATGGGGGAGCTTTCAAGAACTAGAGAACAGGACAACAAAATGAATGTGGGAAGACGGTAAGTGTTGGGCAAAATATATATATATATATATATATATATATATATATATATATATATATAAAATCTGGTACAACGTTACACATATCTTGTTCTCTGCTGTTTTTAAAGACATTATGATGAATGGAAATAATACCATATTGACCTATCTTCTACCAATCTTGTCCTTGAATAGTATGTGGAAAACTGAACTTAATATAACAGGTATGAAAAATACTACAAAAAACAAAATTCTTAACCAAAATCATTGATTAAGATTATGCAAACCACCCATACCCTGATACTCCTGTGATTTCTCTCCTTGGAGAGAATTACAAAAACCTTGTGGGGAGAGTAGAAAAGAGTCCTTCTGACAAAGGTTTCCTACCAATTCTGATATGTCTATTAGTAAAAGACTACTTGGATAGGTCAAGTGTGTTTTGATTTTATAATAATTATAGGTAGCAAAGCCAGTTCTATGCTCCTGGACCTAACCAGTCACTGACAGAGTTTTGAGGAGTTTTATTACCTTGTTTGTTTCCTCACCATTCATAAATTCAACACAACAAGAATGTGAGAAGCATCTGTGCATGCATTCACAATACTAAATATCATTATTCTTAAAATCCATTTGGAGAACAATCAGATGTCTTCAGCACTACCAAAATAAAAGAAATGCTAAGTCTTTCAAAGAATGTACTGGCAAGAAATTAATTTCACTAACATGATAATCACAGAATGATTTGTAGAGTATATGGGATTCTATTTTATTCTTACATCACTGCACTAATCTTGATTAAAAAGCTACATGCATTAGGCTTAATCTGTAAGATGGAGGATATAATACTTTAAAACAAGTCTCTGCCTGGTTTCACATAAAAATCAAGCTTGAGAAAACAATATCTATTAATGTCATTACAATGAAACGGAATGGGATTCTAGAGGGAGAAATGACTAACCTCACCAGGGAGGTTTAGAGAATCTTCCCAGGACAAGTGATATTTGACTGGCTTTCTCAAGATAGATGTTTAGCATGCTGAAAAGGGCAGAACAGACATTGCAAGTAGGAAAAGCATATGCAAAGCAGAAGAGCCAGGAAAGGGCATGCTATATTTGGGAAACAATAGAATGTTTCTCATATAAGGGAGATTAGCAACATGAAATGAGGTGGAGTACATTAGACTCTGAACTCATGCTAGAGCACTTACACTTGGGGAGGGGAATTATAATCATGTAGTGAAGCAAGTGGTTCTTCAGACTCTCGATAGCTTGCTATAAATATACTATGCAAGCACACTCATCACCTCTATCATTTACACAAATCAATTACTTCTCAGAGGTATAGTTTTCTCATTACAAACAAGATAACTTCAATATCACTTATCTCTCAGGGTAGCATAGCTATAAAGAAATATGCAACCATGTACCTGAAAAATCCAATAATGAGTAGGAGTTAACAGTATTACTTAGCATGTAAAAAAGGTGATCCAAAAGTCATCTATAATGAAAATATATAACAGATTTTATGCAAAAATTCTCATATTAGGTGAGTTATAGACATGAGAGGCAAGAGCCTAGAGGATTTTGCAAAAGTCTAAATGAATAATAGAGCAAAATGAAGGAAACACTTTCACTTAGGATTCTAGTATATAGAAAATGTGGACAAAACAACAGAGAATGAGTGATCAAATGAATTGAAGCAAGGCCCTGAAATGTATAAAAACCCGAAGGGAAGTAAAGTTGAAGGGGGGAAGTTTACGCAGAGATAGCACCATTTACAAAGCCCTGTCAGTGTAAGGGATGAGGATATTTAGAAAATAGAGAGTACTATTCTATGCCTTGAATGGAGAGCTGGTAGAAATGTATAGAAGCTGAGCCAAAACTATCTTGTTATCAGTTTATGAAGATCATTGATCCTCGTACTGGAGTACAGCTATTCACTATTTTTGACCTTATTAGTGACTTAATATACCTGAATTAGGAATCCAGCATCTAGTCACAGTGTGGCGAAAGAAATGAACATGCAAGAGACTTGTGACTAATAGACAGTAGGAGGTGACATAGTCATCCTGCAGGAAAGGCCCATGCCAATAACACAGGAAATTTTAAATCAAGCATAAAGAATACAGATACCTGGAACTCTGGGAGAGACTTATTTAAGTATAACAATGAGAAAGGTCATGATACCTCAGTGACATCTTCAAATAAATAGGAAATGCACGAAGGGTAATATGGCCAGTTGTGCTCTGAAAATCTTGTATTTAAAACTTAGAGGAATTCTGGCATTGGAATGTACCAGAGGAAATTTGAGTCTCTTTTCATAAAGCCTGAATGTAGAGTAACAGAAGGTAGTTAGTGGCTAAAGCAGCAGAAATGGAAGAGAGTTTTCCTCAGAGGTAAATAGACTGGAAGACCTTCAGAGGTAAAAATCTAAGGATAAGCTTGTAATATATAATATGATGTCTTTAACTCTTTCGGGAAGATTCCTAGCTGGGCCAGTGGAATTTGTCATTTTAGCTTTTGCGAAATCTCCATACTTATTTCCATAGTGGTTGTACTAGTCTACATTCCCTGAACCCTCACCAGCATTTGTTATTATTTGATTTCTTGATAATGGTCATGTTTTCTAGGGTAAGATGAAATCTCAGTGTTGTTTTAATTCACATTTCTTTAATACCCAGTGTTGCGAACATTTCTTCATGTATTCATTGGCTATCTGTACTTCTTTTGAGAGATGTCTATTCATTTTGGTTACCCATTTTTTATTGGGGTTTTTTATTTTGGGGAATCTTTTTTTTTTTTTTAGTTCTTTATATATTCTAGATATCGGCCCTATGTCTGAAGAATAGCTGGTAAATTCTTTTTCCATTCTGTGAGTTGTCTTTTTACTTTGTTTGTTGTTTCTTTCACTGTGCAGAATGTTTTTAATTTGACATAATCCCATTTATTGATTCTTAGTGTCCTTTCCTATGCAACCTGAGTTTTGTGCAGAAAGTAATTTCCTATGCCTACGACTTGAAGAGTTTTACCTATTTTATCTTTTGGCAGGTTAATGTTTTCTGTTTTAATGTCATTTGATTCATTTCTATTTTAGTTTAGCCTATGATGAGAGATACAGATCTAGATTCAGTCTTCTGCAGGTAAATAGTCAGTTTTCCGAGCACCATTTTTTCCATTGTCATTTTCTTTTTTTTTTTAATTTAAAAAAGCGAAACAGAAAAAAGGACAGAAATGATGCAGAATTTCAA
Organism: Dasyprocta punctata; assembly: GCA_004363535.1. NCBI lineage: Eukaryota > Metazoa > Chordata > Mammalia > Rodentia > Dasyproctidae > Dasyprocta > Dasyprocta punctata. The sequence continues at coordinate 22,079 of RJWM01013928.1, read as the reverse complement.
AAAATAGTAGGAAATTAACACTAACTAATATATTGCATATTGTTATCTCAGAAGTAGTAGTTCAGACTTAGGCATAAAAAATGATCAATCAAACAATAAAAGCACAAACTGTTCTTTTGGATGAACTAACACAGATTAGTAGTATAGCTATCTATCTTGTGTATATATATATATATATATATATATATATATATATATATATATATATATATATATATATATATATATATATAATCTTTTCCCTTCTTCCTTCTCTTCTTTCTCCTATTCCAGTTGTTCTTTTCTTTTGAGCATTTTCTTTCCCTTTCATTATCACAGAATCTATTGTACATTTTTTATCCTACTGCTCTTTCAGTTTTTTGCAGTAGGAAGAGAATACAGTATTTACAAATGTGAGTTTGATTTATTTCAGTTGTTAGTATGGTCTCAAGTTGTCTCCATTTACCTATAAAAGCCTCAAGATTATCCTTCTTTATAGCTGAGTAATATTCCATTGTATAAAAATGCATCTGTTTTATCCATTCTGTGGTTGATGGGCATTTGGACTGATTCCATGATTTAGCTATTACAAATTGTTCAGCACCATTTATTAAAGAGGCTATCTTTCCTCCATGTGTGTTTTAGGCCTCTTTGTCAAAGGCCAAAATAGTTGAATGTGCTTCATCTACTCTGCTTCATTGATCCTCAAGTCTGTTTCTCTGCCAGTACACATTTTATATTCTGAATTTCAAACTACAATTGCAGTGAGAAAACAGCAACTCTTCAAATAAAAATAGTTTTGCCTTTCCTCTTGTTTTTCTTAAACCTTTGTGACTCCTACAGAATTATTACCAGTCTGCTTCTCCTTTTCTCTTTCTCCTCTACCTTTTCTGTTTCTACCCTTACTTTCTTACTATTTTTTTTCTTTTAACAGTGACTGAAGTTAAAATCAAACTTGGATGGAAAGTATTCATGTCACATTTGGTCACAGCTCCAAAATGCTTGATGAACAAATTAAATAGAAATGACTTAATAAAATGATCCAAAATATTTTATTTTATTATTTCCAGGTTGTATTGCAAAGCGAACTACCTAATAAATACACTAGCAAGAAAACATACTGGAGATTATACTAAAAAAACAAACCTAGAAAGTTGATACATATATTGAGACCAAAATATGTTATTTTTGGCATGAGATAGTACCTTCAAATTCATTTGGCTTCAAGCTAGTCCATGTTGTAGTAGGCAGTTGAAACAATATCAATGAGAAGTTCTTAGGAACTTTAAAAGTATTAATAGAAAATAGAAAACTAGATTATCACAAACTAATTATATAGCATACCGCAAACACTACATATTATCATGGATCTCTAGCAGTAGAAAGTACATATTAAATTTATTTATCTGATCCAGTCATTTTCACAGTTATCACCTCGAGTCACTGATAGTGAGATTAACACAAATGTGATTGTACAGAGGAAAATATCAAAGTCCTTTTGGAAAGTTTCACTGATTTCTCCAAAGTATTTAAATGCTATATTAATTTGAAATAACTTTGATGATGGAATTATTTTGCTCAAATAATCTTGAGTGCCACTGTACCATTAAATTACAAAATGTATTTGAAAAATATGGCCTCACAAAAATCCACTGGGTAAGAACCAAGCAATATTGTTTACATTTTCCTTTTTCTATGCAGATCCTGATTGGAGAAAAAGCAGGATGAACAGTTTTTTAGTACAATCAAAGAAGATACTTGGGCCCACTCTATGCTACACTGATATTCATAATGTAATAAATCTTCACCTCGCTCAGACTCTTATCATCAGGTGCATTTAACTCTCTTTTTCAGGATCCTTCATTAAGAATTATCTTATACGTGTGCAGGTGCCCCTGATTACACTCCATGTGACATCACTACAGAAGAGTGTTTTTACAATCATCTGAGCCTTGACTTCAAGCGCATATACACCTGCAAGTAAAATCCTGCCACCAGGAGGATGGGCAACCACACCACAGTGAGCACATTCCTTCTGTGGGGATTTTCCAGTTTCCCAGAACTAGAGAATCTGCTCTTTGTGGTGATTTTCTTTTCCCAGGTGACAATCCTACTCGCAAATTTGTCCATTATGGTGGCCATCAAGTTCAATCGCAGCCTCCACACCCCAATGTATTTTTTCCTCTTTGACCTGTCTGTTTCTGAAACCTGTACCACTATGGTAATCATCCCCCGCACGTTAGTGGACTTGCTTTCAGAAAGCAAGACCATTTCTCTCCCTGAGTGTGCCACGCAGATGTTTTTCTTCTTTGTTTTAGCAGGAAATAACTGCTTCATTTTAGCTGCCATGTCCTATGACCGTTACGTTGCCATCCACAACCCACTGCATTATCCCATGCTGATGACCAGAAAGATCTGCTGTCAACTTATGATGGCTTCTTGTGTAGTTGGGCTCCTGGTTTCAATGTCCTTTGTCATCATTATATTCAACTTCTCTTTTTGTGACTCTTATACCATCCAGCATTTCTTCTGTGACATCTTGCCAGTGGCTAGCCTTGCTTGTGATTATACTCCCTACCATAAAATGGCTATTTTTATGCTCAGTGCCTTTGCATTAGGGGGCAGCTTTATTTTAATCATGATTTCCTACGTCTTCATTGTGTCCGTAGTTGTGAAGATGCCTTCTGCAAAGGGGAGGTACAAGGCCTTCTCCACTTGCTCCTCCCACCTCACTGTGGTGTGTATACACTATGGATTTGCTTGTTATATCTATTTGAGACCCAAGAGCAACGATTCCTTCAGTGGAGACATGCTGATGGCTGTGACATACACAGTGGTGACCCCTCTGCTTAACCCCATTGTTTACAGCCTAAGGAACAAAGAGATGCAAGTGGCCCTAAGGAAAGTACTAAAGAATGGCCATAAGTTTATTGCTAGGCAGTAAATAAAATAACCCTGGATATATATTTTTAAAATGAACAGAATGTTAATAAATAAAAGTGAAATAAGTTTAATTAAAAGTAACTTTTATACAAATAAACTGAAGTACTGTATTTTCTAATCTATATGTCCTTGCTTTATCATGTTTCTGCAAGCAGAATATGGTTTTTGAATATTTTCAAATGTTATAATATATACACACACGTAAAAAATGCCACTAATATATTTCGAATGCAGTATTTTCATGATAGCATTTGCCTGTAGAGAAAGAAGAAAATCATAGCATTGTCTAACATTTGAACAGCAGTACATTGATTAGGGATTTCAGCAACAGTGGATTTCAGCAAGCCTGTTCACTGATTACTGAGCTACACTAGTCTTTAGAAGACTACTACACTATAGTCCCCCAATCAGGGAGGAAATTTAATAGACATTGATTGCAAGCAGAATTTTGACTTAACTCCAACATCCCGGACCCCAAGGCCCCAAACTTACAACTGAGACAAAATTGATCAACAACAGTTAAAAAAAAAAAAAACAAGTACTCCATACTGGCTCCCAGATCCATGGAATAGGGCTACTTCATGGAAAACTCGAAGTAGAGGCTCCTGGAACTGCTCATCCCAAGCAATTTAGGAAACCAAAGGAATATTGCTTTCTTCAAGGAAATAAAAGTTGAATCCATCAGAGATGCAGCACAAGTTTCTAGTAGTAATTTTAGTAGTATATCTGGATCAGTGAGATCAAGTTCCTGGGGTGGCAGTGTTGATGTGAGTGGTTCTAGCATTCAGCATACAGCAGGGATAGCACTCCGGGTAAAAGTCTACAGTCCCTGGTTTTCAGCAGCAGCTGCACTGGCATCCTGTCTTGGCCAGTCCTTCACAGGGATTTGAGCCTGATTCTCCAGTATTTTTCCTGAGTGTTGATCTTCTGAAAATATCCAGACTCTGTTTCTGTGCCTCGCAATTAAAGATCCTTACTGACTGACATGCACACACGCCTAGTGATGCTTGTATAAGTGAGTAATGGATGCAAAACATATTTTTCACTGGAGTAAATCATATGGATAAGAGTTTTTATTTAGTTGTTTCTCATCCACTTATCCAGCACCATTACAAAAGGAGTTGGATATTTAAATAGGACCTTATAAGTAAATACACTATAGATGACATCATTTTAAAAGCACCTTAACATTGATAGGAAACAGAATAGCATAAAGAAAATATGAGCTCTGGGCCCAGTATACCTGTTTGAAATCCCACTTCAGCCACTCATTTATCTACTTTGTGACCATGGTCAAGTTGCATAGTATTAAATATTCAAATTCCTTGTCTATATAATGAAGATATGAGAAATGTTGATGATAAAACTAGGCAATAAGTTTAAAGAGTATAGAATAGCATCTATCATAAATGCTCATTACACATTAGATACTAAAAAAAAGAGCACATAGAAAAATATTTTAATGGATGAATTAATTTAATATTTTCAACAAACCTCTGAAAAGTATTATTACTATCTCCACTTGACAACCGAAGAAATAGAACCACAGAAAGGTTAAGGAATTTGCCTAACATGATACGGCACTAGGTAGATGAGCCTGGATTCCAATCCCCTTGATGTGACTTCAGAGTTAACTCTTTAATCACAAAACTAGAACTGATTACTAGTTTGTTACTACTGTTACTGCTATGTTTATTATCATTATTATTCAGTTCTAATAGCAGGCTGGCTCTGATCTGAAACAGAAGCATGACATTGCAAGCATAATCAAACACACTTTCAAGGTCATTAGGACAATTATTTCCCATCTATTTGAAAGTTGTTTGCCTGAAACTAGACTTTGAGTTTTGATTAGTTGGATCAGAGTAGATGCTTTAATGACTCCTCGGGGAACAGAGCATTGTTGGTTCACAGTCAGTTTAGAGACAATACTCAGTCTGAAGAATGGGTGAGGGATTCATATCTCCTAATTTTAGAGATGAAGTGGAGGTACAGAATTGAAGACCAAGTCCCTGAGGACTCGTAGATAAGACACTATTTCTGCCCATTCCTGCACTCAAACCAATACATCTGCAAGTCATGCCATAGCCCAGAAATGAACAATTAGATAAATAAGATATCATTAACCTTATTTATACAGTCACCCCTTGGTATCCATGAAGAATTGGTTCCATGATCCCCTATGAATACCAAAATCCTTGGATGCACAAGTCCCTTATATGAACATGTGTGTTTGCATATAATCTACACACACTTTAAATCATGATACTTTAAATCATGATAGGATTACCTATCATATCTATTACAAAGTAAATATTATGCAAACAGTTGTTATACTTTATTGTTTAGGGAATAATGATCTGGGAAACTCTGTATGTGTTTGATATGTATGTATATGTGTGTATGTGTATGTATATGTCTGTGTATATATATATATATATATATATAACTTTTTAGCCATGCATTAAAAATTGCCTTTATTGAAGTAACTCTTGACCAAAAAGATACCAGAATCTATTGCTATCTTGTTTTATGACAAAATACTTGGACTTTAAACAAAGTACAACAGGACATCAGCTATTGCAAGGAAAACAGTAATCAGAGCACCTAGCAACTCAGTGTCCTGCCAAAAAAATCAACAAATCCTTTTGGGTCCTAGTTGTGATAGAATAAAGTAGCCCTTATTGAGCTCTGGCACTTTTAATGGACACACCCTGAAGAATTAACATTACTAAGATTCTATAATCTAGGAAATACTCATTCTCAAAGAGTAGCCACAGTTGAATGTGTGAACCCTATGTGTACCCTCCTTTAATATACCTCCTTCCTAAAAACCAGAAGTAAATCTCATGACCCAGTGGATTCTTAGAAACAATTTTCTCTTCTTTAGAATCTCACTGGAAACTATCTGACACTCCTGAATTAAGAATTTTTCTTTCCTACTTTTGTTGAGCAAGAAGATGAAATGTGAATATTGGCTCAGAAGTGCCAAGGTCAGTTTTCTTCACAGAGGTACACACTGTCAGTTTCTTCCATCTTCTTCTTCATCTGGGTATACACCTACCAGATAGTCAACTCTTATAATTGTGTGCTTACAGAATAGAACTTCCATAGAAAAATCACTTCTTACTGAAAAGTACATTGGTTATTATCCAAACCCAGACCAGTCAGTGAAAGACAAAAATAAAATGTGACACACGTGGAAGTAGTTCAGCTGACTCTCTGCCTCTGTCCCTTACTCCCAACCCTTTAGTCACTACTCAAAATGGGTGTACAGTCATAGGCACACCCCGTTGGGATCAAACACAGCATTTTCAAAATCATAGATCTCTTCAGCTAGTGAATTAAATTTGCCCTTCACTCTCCAGCATACTTAGCCTAGAAATCTTCTGCTCTTTCCAGAATGAAAAATAACAGACCAACCTGCTACAAGTTACATAAAATGGCAAAATTTACTAAAAAAGGCTACTAGATCTAGGTCTACACTTCAGGTGTGACCCAAACATACTTCTCTTCCAGTTCCCCCTCTTCAGGGTGAATTAACAAATTTGGAAAATGCTAAGGGATAGGAGATGTGCTTTCTAATTTGAGAAAGCGCTGCCTTGCCTTGAATGCCAAAGTTGAAGAAGAACATATGTTTTTTACATTAAGGGCCTAAAGAGCCACGTGCTAATGGTTTTTTCTGTATGCCAGAGGCAAAGACCAGATGCATTAAGAATTTGACTCTGACCATGCCAGTAATCATTGACTGACCCAATTTCAACCCAGAGAGAAATGAGGAAGAGAGAAAGACAGAAGGAGAAACAAGGGACCATGATGGTATTGAATCTCTGACCCAACTTTGTGTATGATTTTATTCCTTAACTTAATCCAATAGGAAACACATAACTGTAAAAGAAATAAAGACTTCTTTTATCTGTTGTGATAAATATACAGGTCTTTTTACTGCAAGGGAAAATGTCCAGCATGTGCATCTTAGTCCACAATCTTTGTATATTCTTATCCAGCATCCATAAAATATACCTGAGACCCTCAGTCCAACTGCTACTTCAAGGTCACCTGTGGCAGATGTTCCAACAAGGGCAAGATAACTGTATCTTAGCATAACACAGAAGTTCTGGACTTGGCAGTCTTTCTGGGAACAGACACCAAAGCATCACAACCTGAGTCATCATTAGTCACCAGAATGACTCAGGGATTTTAATTCCCAAGAGTAATTTAATTCAAATGTAAAGTATCTCATAGAAACTGTGTAAACTGTTCCCTTGGTACCCAGGAAACTCTGGAATAACAAAACATAGCAGACTCATTACACTTTAAGTTTATAAATACTCAGGTTTGTCCATGTGGAACATAGGAACTAAGCCTTCCAGTCAGACATGAAGAGAGACCTGTTTGTCGAACAGGAAGTACATTCGGTGGATGCTTTCAGGGCATCAAGAATTCTAAGTGTCGGCTAGGTGCTTGGTAAGTTGTATTCACTTCTTAGGCTCTCATAGCAAAAATCACACAGCAGCCAGTTCTGGGACTGTAAGACAATGGGGCATCTCTCTTCTGTCAGAGATAGGACGGGAAGGATTGGTTAACTCTTACTTGGAAAAGCTGGGATAATTTTCCTTTTTTCCTTCCCAGTGCATTAGTCTATGAGTCAACTGGAGCAGAAATCTGGCAAACTCTTGAAGCCTATGAAATTGCATACAAACTTTTACATGAGTAAACTTTCCTAGAAACAGATACTTATCTTTCAACAGATTCTCACAACGGTCGTGAGCTGTGCATCTCCCTAGGTTAAAAATATTTTTTAGGTTACTGAACAAAGTTGTTTGAATCTTTCACATGTAACGAATAATGGTAAGGAACTCAAAACAACATTCTGAATTATCAAACATTAGATATATTAGCAAAATACAATACTAAATGTCAAATGTGCCTGGACAGGTGAAGAGGAAGTATAACTGAACTCATCCCAGGGTGCATAGAATTTTCCAGAGAAGGCTAACTTTTCAAGAAAAAATCATGAAGTAAATAAATACTGAAAACTGATAAATGGGGAGATAGTATCATTTAGGTTGAGAACCCTGAAATTAGATTTTTAAATCAAGTTTCCATTAACTTGTGAATTTGGCAAATTATTGAACATTTCTGTGTCTCATTTTTGTGAGACAGATAATTATATATTAAGTGAAATAGAATTAATCTTGGCACATTGAAAGTAGCTGAGTAACCACCAGCAATTGTCAGTAGTTTGACAGTTAATTAAATCTCAGTAGTCACAGTTTCTTTTTGAAGGGAATCAGAACTTTTCTCTTGGAAGAAAATCAAAGGTCAAATATTTATTATTAGGGACTTACAGCTTTGTTTTTACTGGAATTTGACATCAGATCTAGTCATGTTTTAAGAACAATTAGACTAACCACTGATACTATCAGTAATCCTCAAACTGAGAAATTAATTCAGGAAGAAGTATTTTCAATACCAAAAATGGTATATATGATAAATGATGAGTAAATATTTAGCTAATGGAACAGAAACTTTTTAAGACCTTCAAATTAGAAAACATTAACCAAACCTTAGAAATGTCACAGGCAAATGTGAAATCATACCAGGAATAGCTAATAGTACAAATTAACTACAATGTCAGGGCTGTGAAGTAAGTTAGTGTCTGCACACTAGCTTTGCTCCTCTTCTGGCAACACTAAACCTTTCTATGTCTATTTGAAGTGGGAACTATCATAATCTGAATGGTGGTGGTAAGACTTGATCAGTTCTAGAAATGAATCCAGAAAAATATTTTGCCACCATTATATCACTTAGGACTGTGAACAACAGACATTTTACAAGCAATATTTTACTAAGTAAGATAGTTGAAGTGACGTGCCTGAAGATCTCAAGGTTTGGTTTGGTTTGGTTCAAAGTTATTACTGAGAGAGAGTAGACCACAATAAAACAAGTCACATCCACCATAAGCCAGGGAGTTCAGGAATGCCTGTATTTAAAAGGCTTCTTATTCTTCACTGATACGAGCCAGCCTGAATATTTGGGGCACATTTTCTCCCCTGCTGACTTCTCTTATGAGCCCCTAAAGATACATTTTTCCCAAAGATCTTGAATCTTTCTTTCACCTGTTTCTCATATCTCATCCACCATTTATGTATCTGTGACTCCCAAACCAGGGTCTCTAGCTCTAACCACAGTGGCATCTGCGTTTGCCTCACCCTGCCTTCAGCCAACTCAGTTCTACCTTTTTTTCTGTCTCTACTCACATCTTTACTCCACTGCACTACTGGTAAGCAAACATAGCGGCAAGTTTTGCTTCCTTTTTTCTCTCAATTACATTGACTTTTGAAAACCATGATATTAATTTTAGTATACATGTGCATATGAGTGTGCGTGGTGTCCCTTTTAACGGCTCACTCTCTTCAACCCATCCCCCTACACACAGCCAGATTAAGTCTGAAACCTAAAAGCCCTGTAACACTGACAGCTGATACTTGGTCAAGTCATTCTACTACTCAAATGTTTAATGGGTCTATATTCACTACTAAACTAGTTATTAAATCTTTCTGGGCTTCAAGCCTCTTCACAACATACCATATCCAAATCCATCCAGGTTCACTCCCATGCATCTCTTTTATTGCATTTACTCAAAAGCATATCACAGTCCCCTGAACATCCTCTGAGCTGTTCTGACTCAATTCCTTGCTCAATTGTTACTCTACCTAAAACACTCCCTTTAGATCCATCTTTCATTTTCTGGGTTCTTTCCATCTTCCAATAGTAATCAAAGTTCATTTCAAAGGCTGCCTACTCTCTTCAGGTTACAAACCAAATGAAATGTCAGATTCTCAGTTATCTAGCCCAGACATGCATTTCTAGTCACCATTTAGTTTTCATCACTCATAAGCCATCTTTTAGATCTAAACATAAGCGAACCCTGCCTTGTCCCCATTTTTAGAGCTACTCAGAGATTCTTCCTTCTGCACCCTACCCCATGAGGCAAGGAATCTACAAGGTCAAAGGAATGTGTCTATCTATTTAGCCCATGTTATCTACTCCTTCTAAACCATCTTCCAGGTAACAGAACCCTAAAATTCCTTGCCCAAAAGACCCTTACCTTGATTAATATTGTTTTAAATACGATAATACTAAAGTTCATCTGAAACACTATGCATATAAGAATAGCCAAAAAAATTTGCTACCAGGCACTAAAATGAATTGTACAGCATACAACTATTTTTGCTTAAATATGTGGTCTTTTCTCTAGAACAGATTGCAAAAGAAAAATCAGAAACTAACCCAAACACTTAAAGATGTTTTAGTATACCATAAAACAGCACTTTTAAATCAACAGAATTATCAGAAGTAGTTCATCAAGAGTTGTATTAAGACATTTGGCTAGCCATTTGAAGAAATAAATAAAAGCAGTTGATTACCTCATTATTTATATTATGATTAAATTACAGATAGATAAAAATCATAATGTAAAAATGAAATTTAAAAAATATCTAAAATGAAACAAGAGATAATTTAAATAATAATAAATTGAGAAGTGTTTATTTAGGCATGTCACAAAGACCAGAATTCAAAAAGTAAAAGATTTTGCATCAAAACCTTTAAAACTTACTGCATAGCACAAAGAAAAAAAAATCATGCCAGATGCACTGTATTACCAATACCAAGTACAATACATTAAAAACAAGTGAAAAACTGAAAAACAATTGCAATGTGTATATCAAAAAATTGAATTAATTTGTCAATTGCTATCAAGAGAAAAAAATATATACACCTTGGTTCAAACTTCACTTTTAGTGTTTATCCTCTATCCACATACATGTGTATTCACACTTAGGCCAGTTTTATTTGTAATAGAAAAAACTAAATATTGTAAACATTAAATATCCACTGAATATAGTTAGACAAGAGGAAATGAATATTAGTTGGAGGGAAGGAGGTGCAAAGGAAGATAATGGGGCAAAATATATGACCAAAATATGTTATATGCATATATGAAACTACTACATTGAAACTCAATATTTTGAAAAATTAATAGGAACAAATAAAAATAGTATTTTAAACTACAAAAATAAGACATTAGTGGAAGTGAATAGGCAAAGAGTTATATGTACCAGACATGCACTCTTTTTAATTGAGGAAATAATTTTAAAATCTCTATTTTGGATCATGTGTGTACCTTAAGTTTTTATTTAATATCTCACATCCATCTCAGTCAGTGTAAATTCACTTCACAAATAGGACTTGAGCCATTAGCCTGTCAGCTAAGGTAAAAATTGTGTTGAAGCAAGCAATAAAAAATAATTATTTCTAAACATTTTATTTCAATCTTAAAAATATATATGTACTTTTCATTCACCAATACTTTAATGGATCCAGAAACTACAGAAAAAAATCTCATAATAAATCACATACTATTACACATTTTTAAAAATAAAACAATAACTCAAGGGAATTTAAGAATAAATAAATGTCCATTAAGAGGGAACTCATCAATAAACTGCAATACAGCTACAAAAAGGAATGTCATGACTTTATATACGCTCCTTTAGAAATACTTGCTAAGTGTGAAAAGGAACAAAGTTAAAAACTGTATGATATCACTTATGTAGAAAAATAGTGTGTGTGTAATCATATTTGTTTGTACTTAAGCATCATTTAGGACATAAAAGGAACTCTTAAATTGAATGCCATTAAGCAATTACATTGGAAGAAGAGAGAACACGTTATTTATTTGTATCCCTCTTTGTCATTTGAAAATTTCACCAAGGGGCTGTGTTGCATTTATAATTCAAAATATCTAGACCAATACTGAAGACAATTCAGCATTTCCTCTCTTTAAAGATTTTCGATCCACTACCTACTCTCTTGCAGACAGGTTGATTTATAGCACGAATCCACACTGACTTGCAACTAGTTCTTTTCATACATGTTTCTCCTACCAGGCTGTGAGCTCACTGAAGGCAGACATACACGCATTCATCTCTGTATCACCTTCACTATAAGCATGGTATCAGGCACATTATAGATGGGCAATATGTTTGATAAATGAAAATAATCAGTGAATGGAGTTTTTTTGTTGTTGTTGTTGTTTGTTTGTTTGTTTGTTTTTTGCTTCCACCATCCACATAGTCTCTCCCTGCCGCACCCTATAGTAGTCTTACACCTCTAATCCTACTCAGGCCACTCCCCTTTATGGAATAATGCTTTACATGGTCCTCTGCTAGACTCCAGGAGAACAAAGACAGTGATATATCCAATCTCCATCCCAGAATTCTATGAAATCTGGTGCCAAGTGAAGACAGAAGCACATAATCATTGAACTGAACTGAGATTAGTTTTACTATCAACATAAAAATAAGACCTGATGTAGGAAAATTGTACCCCTGCTTCAAAAAAGAAATAAACTGAGATCATCTGAGTCTGTTTTAGCAAAATAAAGTCCCCTGGCTAGTGACAGATTTTAACTATTGGTAATGTGAAGCCAAATTTTTGTTATCTCATATTGGAGCAAAGAGGTAAGGAAGTGAGTATCTAATCATTTTTAAGCCCTGTTTCTACTTTTCATAACAGATGAGAACAAGATGGCAAGAGGCAATGGTACCACAGTGACAGAATTTGTCCTCCTGGGATTCACAGACCATCCTGAGCTTCAGCTCCCCCTGTTTCTGGTGTTCCTGGCAGTCTATCTCATCACTTTGGTGGGAAACATTGGCATGATCCTGCTCATCAAGGCAGATTCACGGCTCCACACCCCCATGTACTATTTTCTCAGTCACCTAGCATTCATTGATCTTTGTTACTCATCTTCCATTGGGCCCAAGATGCTGCAAAATTTATTGGGGAAGAAAAAAACTATCTCCTTTTTAGGCTGCTTTGCTCAGCTGTACTTCTCCAGTGCTTTTGCCACTACTGAGTGCTTCCTCTTGGCCACAATGGCCTATGACCGATACATGGCCATCTGCAACCCCCTGATTTACACAGCTATCATGACCCAGCGCGTCTGCAAGGAGTTGGTGGTAGGAGTCTATACCTATGGCTTCCTGAACTCTGTAGTACAGACAATACTGACTTTTCAGTTGTCTTTCTGTGACTCCAACATAATTCACCACTTCTACTGTGCAGACCCTCCTCTCCTTGCCCTCTCCTGCTCTGACACCCACAACAAAGAAAAGCAGCTCTTGATCTTCTCTGTGGTGAATCTCACAGGATCCCTCCTGACTGTCCTCATCTCCTACATCTGTATCCTCTTTTCCATTATAAAAATTCAGTCTTCTGAAGGCAAATGCAAGGCATTTTCCACCTGTGCCTCCCACCTCACTGTGGTCACCATCTTCTACGGAACACTGTTTTTCATGTACCTGCGGCAGCCTAAAGCCGGGAATTCATGGAAGTACAACAAAGTGGTCTCTGTGTTTTATAGCCTTGTAATCCCAATGCTGAACCCTCTGATCTACAACCTGAGGAACACAGAAGTAAAGGACACCCTGAAAAAAATGCTAGAGGGCAAAGAGTCACAGTGAGTGAGTTATCAAAATGTGGCCTTATGCAAATATGATAATTGACATAGCTTAAACAATCTGATTGAAATTTAGTAGGCCCATTGATATCCAATCAAGAAGCAAACAGTGAATCCAATTAAGGATTTTAATGACCAAAATATTGGGTCATTTGTTTGACATAGTAATATTTAATTCAGCCAGTTATCACAGATCAATCACGGCTGATTTACAAGCTAGAATGTCATTGACTATGTGCTTTATATGTTGGAAATGAAGTAGCTTACTAAAAATTTGAATATGACCTCTAAATTCAAAAAGGTTCTCTAAAGTAGCACTTTGGGTGAAACTATAGTATAACTGCATATAAAACTCACATATAAAAATGTGTTATTCCAGACATCTAGCTTAAAACAGTCTATATTGGTAATTTGTTATTCTTAAGAAATATTTCCTTATAACACATTGCTATGCATAGTAGTTAAATTTCAATACCAGCTCACATAAAATTTATTTAATCCAAATGTAATTGAAATACTGCATACTTTAAATGAGCAATAGAAAAATAGAACTATGGCAATTGTAAGGGTAGAAAAGAAAAATTGTGTTTCAGTTAAAAGTGGGCTTGTTTTGAAAAAAAAAGTTCAATTAGAAAATATGAAGAGTCTAGAGTACTTTCAGAGATCTCTTAAGTACTCATTTGCTCAATAGGGTTTAATTTTTCTAGTCTCTGAAAAGTACTACTACAGTGACTTTTTTCTTTAGTGGAAAAAGAAGAGAAATAGGGAAAAAAAAACAAAGGAAAGAGAGTGTGTCCTAAGGTAACCAGGCCAGGTTATGCATGTTTCTGAGAAATAAAATTATTATCTTAAACAATATGAATTATTTATAGAAATATTTGGGTTTTGCAATGTTTTACATGTTCTTTATTCTTTTCCATAGATTTAATATTTCAATTTCTTAAAGATTAATCTACATAAGTTCTTGCTGTTTATAGGTGCAGGTGAAAGAAAAAATGCTTTAATTTTGTTTTTATGTAAGCAGAAATAGAAGCACTCTGTGGTTTTTGAGCCTGAACTCTAATACTACTTTCAAAATAATTAAGATACACACATCTGCCATGAACCATTAGGTTTCCCCTAACCTGATTTTGAAAGGTGACAATTGCATGATTTTATAAATGGTTAAGAAAATATTTCACCAACTGATCACCAATTAATCAAGAAACTCAGAGGTCCCAAATTAACTTTTCAGATAACAAGATGAAATCTTTACTTGATTGTTGCTTGTGATTGCCTAGTTTAAAAAATTAAAACTAGCTTACTATTGAAAATTGTTTTTACTTAGTTCAGAAAGCCTATATGAAGAACTGAGTTGTATTACAAGTTATATTCCTAAGTACTTGGGGATGAAGTTTTGGCTACAGTTAAAAAGAAAAATACTGGCAGGATAGAGAAACCATGAAGAAAGGTAGGAAGCCAGCCAAGAAGGCAGGAGAGTTACACAGGTAATGAGCAAGAGGGGATATAAGCAAAGTGGTAATGCTGAAGGATAATATGAACCTGGATGTTGGACCATAAGCTTTCTGTAACTAAGCAGATTATCTTCCTCAGTTTACATGCCAGTACCTACCACATTTCCTGGCACAAAATAGATACATCAGAACTGTCTGCTGTGTTGAGCTGAACTCTTCTGTATTTACTTTTAATTCTAATGGATGACTTGATACAGTACCCAGTAATGGCCCTGTGATGGGAGAGTGAAAGAAAAGAAATTATTGGAGTTATCCAGTAAGACTGTTTATCAATATCCCCCAAACAAAGTAAATATCTGTAAGGTAGGGAGACATAAAAAGATAACAACACAACCTGACCAGGGAAAGAGATGTGTTGGCGAAGTTGACCATCATGAAGATGGTAATAGCTGGATGGACCACAACAGGCAAGGAATCTTTGCTATAGAAAGAGGTGATTAATGGAAATAAAAATGTGCAGATACCAACACTTAGATTGAAAAGTTTGCTTTAATTTTTTTCTCAAACTGTTTTCAGATCAGTTTAATTTAGAAGCAGAAATAACAGTAAATAGATAGCACGTGTTTTAATACATGACCCTTGACAAGTTAATTATATTCATGTTTTCAAAGGAATGTTTGGTGTAAGCATTTCTTTAGTTCTTTTCAGAAGAAACTAAAGATATATCATGAAACCTCCCCAAAATAGCTTCCAGCTCTTGAATTTGTGCACTTTCTTCAACATGCTCTTTGATTCTCCTACAAAACAAAGCAGAAATAAAGAATAACTTATTCATAAATTGTGAAGTATATAAATTCACATTTTCCTAAATTTCCCAAAGAACTTAAAAAAGAAGAATTAGGTACAAGAAAAGACTAAATCAGCTAAATTTTGAGCTTTTTTCCCTCTCTTTTCTGTCTTCACCAAGATTCCTTAGCCTTATAAATTTATCTCTTTGACTCTAGCCTTATAAAGAAACATCTCAGGTGAAGAATTCTCCAATTAATTATTTACATTTTGCAAAGTATATAGAAAGTCACATACATGATCTTAAATATTATATTTAAATGATAATATTTAATTCATAAAGCAAACTAACATAATCATGCATCTTTGTCCACTTATAAATCGAGGCTTTCAATAATTATAAATATAACATACTGATTCTTCAGCCCTAAATAAATATTTTCTGAATGCACAAATATTTCAAAATAATAGAAATTTTAATTGATTTTGAGTGCATTATTTCATTGAGAGTGACAATAAAGCTCCTCATACAACATAAAGTGCAATTTTATTTTTCTCATGATAATCCTGAAAATGAATTTTATTTGCCCGCCTTCACTGAATATACAGTTTTCACTAAACAATCTGTATGTAACCAAAACACATGACATATACTTATGTATATATAAATTTATACTCATTTGCACATAAAATGCAGAATTTTTCAGTTAATATACATTTAAATTTCTTATTTATCTCCATTTAATACTTTGGTGGTTTTCACACTTGGAAATATATCCAAAGAATTTTCTTATCGTGTTGATAATAAAAAGGAAATATGAGAGGTCCAACAATTATCCTTTTCCATTTCCTTTATATTACTTCATGTGCAAGTATTCACAAAATTAAGCAGTTTAAAATCTCAGTGTGTGCCCACATTTTCAACTCTGCCCTAGACATGCAGTTCTGACATTCTTTCATGAGCAAGACAAAACACCAAAGTATTAATTCAGCACCTGAGAGTGGCTCTGCCTGGAATTAAGTCAGCCAGAGATAAATCAACACTTGAAGAGGACAGATTTCTGGAAAGTGACAGGCTTTTCTTACTTTTCCACCCAGGTTGTAGAACAATATAAACTTTTTATAGATAAATGGAACTTCCACCTCTGATTAGACAGTGCAGAGTGGAAAAAGGAAAAGATTATCACTGTTTTTCAAAAATCAAGTATCTCTCAGGTCTTTGAGGCAGTTAGACTGTCATAACAGTTTCCAGAAGGTTTTGTTCTGCGGTCTGAAAAAAAATATTTTATTCCCACAGGTCTATTTTTACTTGGATGTGTTGGCCACTCTGGCACCTGGAACCTATCAACCTGCAGCTTCTGCTCCTTGCTGCAGGTGACACTGGTTGCTGACTACACTGGACGTGGCGTGAGGTGTGTGAGGAGAAGGGAAAGAAACAAACCAGCCAGTCTCAGGCACTTTGAAGCCCATATGGGTGTCACTCTCAGCTGGGGTGGCACATGACATCAGGTGTTTCAAATTTGGGCAGGAGTAGAGAGTTAAAAGATTCATCTCTAGACTTCCCAAGGAAGTTTTTTATTCCATTTTGATTATCTTTTAGAAGGATCTCCTCTTAGCTGCTTTGCTCCTATCGTTTCCTGTTTCATTTGAAATTAATCTGTTATTATAAATGACATTTTGCTTCATCATTTGCCTTAGCGAAGCTAGCAACTAACTTTCCTTACAAATCTTTTAGATGCAAAATTTAAACTAATGCTGATTAAAATGAAGCAGAAAATTGAAAAGAAATCAATTAGATGTTATTTGCATTTAAAAAAGTCATTTATGAAAAAAAGTAACATTTTGGACCACCTTTCCATCTTATCACAAATCACAAATGGGTCCAAAAGTAGCTGTAAGCACAAAATAGACAGTCTATCAACTTTAGTTTAGTCTACAGTTATCTACTATACTTTAATTAATTATCAAAACACTATCTTCTCAGCTTTTATTCCTCGACTTTTCATATTTTCCTGTATGTTATATTATTAAATTTACCAAAAGAAGGTTATGTCTATGTGACCTAACCTAAAATAGTATATTAGCAACACTTGTATAGCAAACAAACGAATAAATCATTCTGGATCTGAAAAGAATGCATGGTTTAGAGGGTGAATATTTCACTTACGAAAAAACAAAAATTTTCCTTCAGAAAAGCGAGTCTCTGAAAAATAAAATTTAAGTTTTAAATAAGCAGGCCTGTGGAAGTACAGCAGTGTAGCAGAGAAGGGACTGGACAGGGAAACTCAAGGTCAAACAGAGTTTAGTCACAAAACTGCTCTGAACTGCAATGTCAATCAAACGAGCCTTAGCTTTTTTACCTGGCAATGGAATAAAATAATATCTCACAGAGTTACCATAAGGACAGAATCGTACAGATTATGCTCAACTATATTTTAAACATTATAAAAGTATGAAGGGTTTTTTTGTTTGTTTGTTTGTTTTTTGGGGTTTTTTTTTTTGTGGTACCGGGGATCGAACTCACACCCTTGTACCTACCAGGGAGGTGCTTAAGCCACTGAGCCAAACTCCCCACCTTGAAGGTTTTATTTTTAATAACCAGAATCTACCACTATGATCTGAGCTCAACTTACAGAATCTTTAATTTGAAACCACTGTTTGGAAAACCTTTGCTTTAAAATGTTTTTACATCTATCTGTATGATAGATAGATAGACTGTGGAAGTTGCATTTGTCAATAATAGAATTTCTTCATCTCATCCACATATCTTGAAAACATTATACAGCCGATCTCCTACTTTAAAAAGTCCTGCCCCCAATATTTCTTTACAAGTCAGTGACTTGAAACGTGGACACGGTTCCCTGGTTACCAAGTTCCCTTCTTGACTCATAATAAATCACTGACCTTTCTTTGACCCTGAACAACTATAGCTCACGTATTCCCACAGAGCAAAAGTTCGAAGTTTCAGAGCGGCCACTAGGAGCTCCTCTCCAATTGTCAGCTGCAGTTGTAGCAGGTGGCATTGGACCCCCAGGTCTGTGACTACTCTGAGGGTCTGTGGTCCTCCTCACTCCAGCCCAGCAGACAGTAATCAGAGGTGAGCAGTTGGAGGGAGGTTAGGGTATTTGATTGGCAGTGGTAGAGGGAGCATTTAACTTTCTCCTGCTCCTTTTCCTTCTTCTCTGCTTAGAGTAACAAGAAGACTGGAAGGAAAGCTCCACAGATATCTCTTCCTCCACCTCCTTTCCTTCCAGTGCTCTCTGCCTTCCCCTAGTAGGGCTATTAGAATGGGAATTTTACCCTGCTCTGATGCTAGGAGAGTGGTGACCAGGAGCTTGAGACAGGGAACTACAAAGCTAGCTGGGGAGAGGGGCAAGGGGAAGGCGATACACCAACTGACGATCCCTGGAGGAGCTGGCTATGGCTTTGTTGCTCAAGGAAACAGAAAATCTGTCCAGTCAGCAGAACACAGTGCAGCCCTTTAAATACAGCAGACGTCTAACAAAAGTTAACTAAATCTTGGTTTTATCTGTTCACACTCTCTTACTCACTCTCTTTCTTCTCTACCCTCCCTCTCCCTTCCTCCTCCTTACCCCACGCACACTACTACGTAGATATTCTGTTGGGATCACAAACCCAAACTTTTAACAATTAAATTAACCATCATGTTTCATTTCATGGCTCATTTCTGCTTTCCCAATTCTTGTACATGGTGCTTTCCCCCAGTCACCTGGTTCAGAGAAATTACAGTTACCTTGATCTCTCCTTACAACCTTCACATTTCAGAGGAGATAATATCTATTTCTTTCATCTGGGCATTAACGCAAGACTTCTTGCAACTGGACTTCCCAGGTATCTCTGCTTTTAATCTCCTCAAATCAAAGATACTTAGTAAATGTATGTATGCATGAGTACAGTATATCATAATAACAGCAGTTCAGGTCAGTGGCAGAAAGGATACATTTTTAATAACCTAGAGCATCAATTATATATCTTAAACTTTATATCAAAGTCAGTTCAAGACTGAACAGATCTTAATTTAATAAGTAAAAATTTAAAAATACTTAAAGAAAATATAGGTGAACATTTGCTAGTCTTAGAAAAAGAAAAGCTTCCCAAACAAAAGAATCAGAGCCAGAAGTTGTGACGAATAAAAACATGACAGATTTGATGAAATCAAAAAATATGTTTCTATTATAATACACAGACAAGCATTAAGTGAGAAAATACTTATGGCGTATGTGACAGAACTAATATAGGCAAAATATAAATCAGTAAAAGTGTAGGTATGGGATACGCATAGACGATGTACAAACTAAGACTGGCCTCAACTGTGGAAAAGATGTTCAGTCACATTAGTGATCAAAGTAGTACAGATTAAAACAGTAATGAGATCACTTTTCACCTTTCAGACCTGCAAAGATGTTAAAAAATATTGACAACCAAAGTGACAGTTTGCAGACAGAAGAGGCACACTTATAGGCTATGTTAAGGAGGGCAAATCAGTGTAAAATTTCCAGAGGATAACTTGACAATAGTCACCAAAAGTCATAAAGCTAAACATTATTTTATAAAATGATTTTCTTTGCAAGAATTCATTTCATGAAAATACTGCATCAAATTCACAAAATGTATGTATTTAGTAATTTGTGATACTGTCTTTACATGAGTAAAAAGTCAGTAGCAATATAAATGTGTACTAATGAAGAACTGGTTAAATAAACCAAGAAGTTTATTTACTATTCCATAGTCTACAATGCACTAGTTTAAATGACAATATAGCAATCTTTTATTTTCATAAAAATGCTCACAATGTATGTGCAAATGGTTTCGAATTGTGCATCATTTTATTTTTTAATTGTATATGTGAAATATTATATGTATAGATTGGTATAGTAGGTAGTATTGATTATTTCTGGATTTTAGGATTACAGATGCCTTTAACTGATATCTTTACATAGAAATAAACAAACATAAAACTAGGAAATTAATTCCTTTCAGGTAGTCTTAAATCTTCACTCAAGTTTCTACCCTACATTTTTAACTCCAAAATTATTTTTCGAATGCCAAGTACCAAGTCTAGAGGCAGGAACCAAGTTTAAAAGATGCAACCACAATTTACATGGACAGAGTGAACAATTTGCAGTGAAAAGAGGTAAACATGAGGTGGCAGAGGAGTCAGAGATGGTGCTGGAGTTTCAGACCTGCTGATGGAGCGATAACTGGCAAAAAAAAAAAAGGTTTAGCAGAGAATTCTGGGTGCTTATACACCCACACAGAACCTTGAACACAGCAATCATTCAATATTTTTTTAATGAAAGGGTGTAGTTTCGTATGATTCTTATTGTGGGCAGTTGTAGCCACGTTCTATCCAAAATATTTTCTGGAAATTCTGAGTAAACAGGAAGAGAGATACTTTGATGCAATAAAGGAGACATTGAAATGGGAGTCAAGAGACCTTTTTTTTTTTACACACCAAGTAGCCATATGTTTCCGGGCAAGTCACCTCACTTTTCCCTCTGTCTAGCAATTCTCTTCTGCACAGGGATTTAAAAGCCTTTTCTTTCAGGCAAGTCTTCTTGACTTCCAGCACTCAAGTAAAAGAAAGACACTGGGTCCTCCTACTCTCACTTCTCTGGTTGTCAGGACCTACCTGCTACCTAGGAACTCAAAGATGTCTGCCTTTCTTGTGTGGGCTCACCACTGGCATATTTAATTCCTTTTTCATGTCTTGGACTTACCTGGTAGAAAGAATAGACCATGGAACCTGTTCAGAATATCCCAGGATATCGGTGAGAAAAAAGTAGGACTCCATAAGGGGTTTTAGCACACCCCACACCACACCACACACACACACACAGCACTTACCATACACTGGACTCTCCCTCTCCTCTCTGCAGGCACTGGGCTAAGCACTTTGCAGACGGGCGTATTTCTCTTCATCATCACAATAGCAAATGCCACTGTGATTAACCGTAACACGGATGAGCAAGGTCGAACTTAGAGAAGCTTAAGTGACATATCCCAGATCACACAGTGCAGTGGAGCCCCGATTCAAACCTGGGGAGACTGGCAGGGATTGCTTAGCTGCCTTTGTTTACAGAGGTGCAGATAATACTGCAAAATCAAAACTGGCCTGAGAGGTTTAACAACCTTCTTCACTCAGGCTTTCATTTCTTTTTCCTCTACAGTACATACATCTGTCAAGTCATCGCATCATATATCCTGACTATATAAAAATCTTTATTCATCAATGTAATATTTTTTAACAGAAAGAATAGGAAATACAGTGGCCTGAGAGGCATGTTAGAGTACGGGCTGGATGTAGCGTGAAAACTTGTTTGCGCTGTACTTCTAAATGACGGGACTAGTAGAGGTCCCGAATC
>RJWM01013927.1:0-51944 GCA_004363535.1 Dasyprocta punctata | reverse complement strand
CAAACCAATCTCCATAGCTACAATGTTTCATCATCTTCGTCCCAGTTCTCTCAGCAGAGCAAGGTAGGAATGTCTGGCTCATAACCCAAGGGCCACATTGAAGCACTTCAAAGTATTTTCATAATGATGAGTGCACCTTCTAGTCTCTTGGCAATCATACAAGGCAGGGTCCTGCTCCCACCTGGCAGATGGAGAGCTAAGACCTGGCTGCGCGGTAGGAACAGGCAGAGAGGGACTCTGTCTGGGCTCCTTGGCTGGCATTCCTTCTACCACGAACTACAAGCGCTTCCTTTTATCGCATCTTACATCTATCATCACTCACCAGGCAACCTCAGTTCCTCCAGGATACACCCTCAGAAGGCTGTTTTTTTTTTTTTAACAAGGAATATTGATGTATATAGTAATTGACTATAAAATTAAAGAAATAAGATCAAGGCTATAGCTCAGTGGTAGAGTGCTTGCCTAGCATGTGTGAGGCCCTGGGTTTAATCTTCAGTACCAGAAATGAATTAGTTATTAAAGAAATTGATTTCTATTTGAAGCAGCAGCCCATTGAGTAATTATTTCAAATATCCATCCAAAAACTAGATGCCACTTAATAAGACACAGATCTAAGTTTCTTACCAATAGAGTTACATGCCGATCATTACTTGCTTGGTAAGTAAATTATTTTCTTGTTTATATGTCAAAGTATTGCAGCAACAAAAACAATGCCAACGTTAGTATAATGTCTATATCCCTAACTCCTCCCAGCACACCACACACCACTAGATAAAAACCATGGCTTTCTGAAACCAGTCAGAATAAAGTGAGTTTTTCTATGAAAATTACACCACTGATCCATTTGTCCTCAGTGTGCTTAACCTGAATGTCTAGGAAGGAACATTATTTATTAGGAATCACTTTTATAGGAGAAAGAGAGAGAGACAGACAGAGACAGAGACAGAGACAGAGAGAGACAGAGACAGAGAGAGACAGAGACAGAGAGAGAGACAGACAGACAAAGACAACTGAACCTTAAAAAAACAAAACAGGGAAGATGCAAAAATAAAAATTAGCAATCATATTCCCAGGAGGGAGATGATGCCACCTTAGAACTGGAGCTAAGACACGTATTGTACTTCTACATTTCATTTAGCTTTGAGCTCCCTGGAAGCCAAGATGAAAATAAAAATACATTGGTTAAAATTCTTATAGGCCAAAAAAAATATTTACAGTTTTATTTCACTGATTCACTAAACCACCAACAATGTGGCACAATTCTTGATAAATATTTTACATATATTTTTTCTTTTCAAAAAGCATAGAATGCTCTCCACTTATTTAAGTTGTATTTGAGTACTTTTGATCAGTTTTTATAGTTTTTAAGATACAGATAATGAATGTATTTTGGTAGATTTATATGGTAATGTTACTTCAGGCTTTTTTGTGATGTTGTAACTTGTGCCTTTACAATTTTACTTTTGAATTATTCATTGCTTGTATATAGGCCAACACTAGATTTCTCTATATGGCTTTGTGACCTTGTACCATGACCTTGCTAAACCTGCTTGGCTGTTCTATTGATTTTTATGTAAATTCTTTGTAAAAGAAAAAATAAAAAGAATAGAATGGGTTAAGTCTAGTTCTTTCCAAAGAATACTTTGGGAGCTCTGATAAACTTTTGGCCTTGATCAAGAGAAAGACAGAGAAACCAAAATCTTCCTTACCTCCTCCAGTTTATCCACCCGCCCCACCAGTTTGGTGGTGACTGAATGCAGCTTCAGGAGATCCAGTCCATAGAAAGCACCTTCCAGCATGTCTATGATTGTGGAGAGCTAGGAGACAAGGGCATGGGTTAGTCCGGGATAGGGCAGACACACCACGGGGAAACAGTTTCCTTTCAGGTCTCCATGTTGGAGTTTCAAGGAGGAAACCAGTACCCAGGAATTCAGAGAGGGCCCTCAGAAACACATGTGCACATGGGGACACAGAGAAGACGGTGTATATGCGTTGTGCCTTCTGTATGCATGTGCATTGCACACGTGGATGTGTATGGGTTAGAAAATCGAAGGGTCCTACAAGAACAAGTAAACACAAGGTCTAGTCATGGTCGTAAATTGTCTATGCCTCTTTTATGGAATCTGCCAGTTGCCTGCATGTCTACCTTTCCTATTAGTCTGTAAGCTCCTTCAAAGCCTCTTTGTCTCTGTCTTCTCCAGCTACACTGCTGAGCACCTGGCCATAACTGGTAACCTATAAGTACTCAGCAAAGTGGTAGTAAACACCAATGCCCTGAGGATGTGCTGCTAAAACTCTCAACTTTATCATCTACTAGAAGGCCTTGGAAGGTATCAAGAGACCAATAAGTTTTTCCTTAGAACAAAAAGCTAAAATGCATGTGTAATCTCAGTTACAGTAGAGGCTGAGACAGTAGGAGTTTAAGATGCAGGCAACATAGCATGATGCTGTCCAAAAAAAAAAAAATCTAAATTCAGTTTTTTCGCAACATGTCCCACCAGCATAGGCCCAGCAGAATGAAGGTGACCAAGGCTCTGGCAGTACTGATGGTGTGGAGTGCAGGCAAAGGGGGCAGATATTTCACTGGAGCCTCCCTGCCAAGTACCAATCCCTAGAAGGGTTTGCTGGGTCATAATTTTGCAGTCTCTATTCCCCACTCATCTCCCCACTCATCCAGATGAAGAATTCCACATGAAAATAGAAGAAGACCTCCTTCTCCCACATCAGAGGAAGACGGCTGGCTCATGGGTAAGAGTCATAGCTGGTCAGCATGTATTGTGATAATTTGCTGATTCCTAATAGAAATTTTGCTTGATGTTGTCCTACAAGCCCACCCCCTAGTCCAATCCAAGGACTGAGTGACTGTGACACTTGGTACAGAAAGTAGTTGCATAGCAGAGCTGAAGCTCTGAGCAGTGTGGCTACTTCTGGGGACAGCCTTGTACCAACAAACACTCCTCTGCCTAAAAAGACACCAGTGACTACACATCACTGAGGGAGTAGAAGGGGCCAGGAATAGCAGGTGCCATTGCATGGCCATTCAATCATTCATTTAGGTATTGTGCCAAGTACTCAACAGCGGTCACCTCATTTATTCTCACAACCCCTTTAGCAGGTATTATTCCCAAATTTTATTCCAGGAGGCTGAAGTCAGACAAGTAGAAACAACTCAAGCAGGGTCATGCAGCAGTATTTTGAACCTGAAGTCTGACTCCAAAACTGAGCTTATTTATTCCACCACACCATACTGCAAATAGAGAGGTGTGTGGGGCCAGATGAAGCGCTCGGCCAGCTCATGGGACTGAATCAGTAGGACTCGAGCATGATCACAGGATCAGCTGGATGACAGGACCAGGGCAGACCCCAGGCCTCCCTCCCCTGGGTCACTCGACAGTGGTGCCCAGTGCCAAGGACTGAGACGATCACACCTCTCTGTGTCTCTCATCTCTTTAATGTACATGCTGGGCTAGCGGTAAACTGTGACAGCAATTTTCCTGGAGAACACTGTGTTCTTTTGGCCAGCTGGGCTCAGCAGCTGCTCCTTGGCCTGGCTCTCCCTGGCTCCATAGGGAGGTTCAGGCGCACTTTATTCTTACATCTCCCCCGGACTCCTCAGCTGTAAATGACCGGCTTGTTAGAACATCAGCCTCAGGTCTACACACAGGACTCTAGGGAATAGGTCTGGCCTCCTTCAATGGCCTTGCCATCTCCAGCAATGGCCCTGTGCACTTGTGGGTCCCCAAAGTGCCCTTATCCAGGGCAGCGCCTCACACCAGTCCCTACCTTCAGGTCTCGGCTGTCTGCCTCCCGAAGCTTCTGCAGCCTGAAGTCCCCCTCGCAGGGATTGAGGGCAGATGGGGGTGCGACGCAGGCACATTTGCAAGATGAGCCGGATGTGATGGTTTCCACAGTATAGAAGTCTTCCTTTCTGGAGGTGCCCTCGTTGATCCTCTGGCAGGCATCTCGGCCCAGAGGTCTCACCACACACTTGCACTGGCAGTCAGAGCCCTCAGACACAGCCTTGACTTTGTCATAGTCCCCCAGCAGCTAGATACACACAGAAAATGAGCTGGAGGTGTGCAAACAAGGGTATCTGTCACTCTCTAGAAGAAGGCCACCTATTGATTTGGTCCAAGGTCCTGCACTAGCCAGAACCTCGGACAACTCTAAACCATGGAGCAAACAGGTCATTGCAATGCAATTTGCTGACTTGGACATTTCCGAGAGTTCAGTGCTCTCAATTTATCTTGGAAAGCAATGCATTTCTCAAAGGGCCTTAGTCTTTCCTCATTTAAAGGAAAAAACACATAAGACCCATCATACTCCCAGTAGCCCTTGCCTTCAGCTAGAATCTAGGCTTAAGTTCATAAAGGAAAAAGAGAAGGAGTTGCAGGAGCCATTGCAAAGTTGGTGTTCAAAGTCAAAGACTACTGGCTTCTCTCTTCCCACATTCACTGGACGCTTTGAGGGCCTTGTCGGGACCATGGTGAGAAGTGGGGGTGGGTCATGCAGATGGCCTGCCTGCAGAGCCAGCATGTGGGAGGCAGGTGAATAACAGTCACATGGACCAGAGGGTGGGAAGTGCCCTGAAGAGCAGAGGGAAACAGCAGCTTAGCTGAGAGTGGTTCCGACCAGGGAAACCTAGGAGGAAGTGTTATTTGCAGTGAGGCTTGAAGGATGGGCTAGATTTAGAGAAAAGGGGTTGGAAAAAGGGAGACAGGTTCAGAAAGCAATAAGGCCTATTCAGCCTGAAGGTGCCTTTGGCTCCTCATGAAGCACCTGAACCCAAATCCCAGGCCAAACCCTGGACAGCAAACCAGCCATGCCTGGTGCTTCTACAATGCTGAACATTTCCTCCTGGACACTCACTTCCCCACCCCACGCACTTACTGGGGATAAGCCCCCTTCACTGCTCTAAGTCCCCCAAATCAGGACTCCTTTTCTAGTCAGGCAGTTGGGTTCTTTTCATGGGACTGCTGACCCCAGCAGGCAGGCACTGAGCTTGTGTGAATGGAAATGTTCCTTGGGGTGCTGTCTGGGGGGAAGAAGGCATGTGATGTTTTCCTTGCAAAGGCTGGGTTTCTTCTAAAATTAATATTTGCTTTAGGGTTGTTGTCAAACACAGAATGGATCAGTGAAAGAAGGAGGTGTAGTTCGGGGTGACTTAAGCAGTGGGTCTTTCTGGGCTGATGTCTACTTTCTGAAACTCTGCCTAGATTCCTATGCAACAGTGATCTAAGAGCCCGGAGTGGATCCCTTCCTTTCAGGAGGCTCAGGTTTCAGGAGAGCTTTTGTTGATGGTATTCCAGAGCCCCAGTGTGAGGGATTTTATGTCTTTTTGATTTAGGGTCAATGTGAGGTTATGGTGGGCACGGACATCTCAGCATAATCATTAAAGGCAGAGTGAGGAGACCAGTGCTCGATAAATCCCGAAATAGAGCTGATCAATTTCCCTACAGGAAGGAGACAAGATCCAGGAAGAGGACCTAGTGGAGGTGCAGGTGACACTAGGGATCCCTTCTCTGCCATCCCTCACAGTGACAGCCACCGCACATTGTCAAATTGGGTCTGGAGAGCATGAACTGAACACTCCTACAAGTGTCCCATACAGTTAGGAGATGTGGGGTGAAGAATGTCAGGGGTCTTGGTCTGCGCCCCTCCAGCTTTCTTTATGGTCACTGATTACAGAACGGGCACTAGCACATGCTGAGGACTGAATCAGATTCCTAAATGACGTGCTACAAAGCCCACCACTACCACGCCACTCGGCCCCCACTGAGTGTGCCAGACCTGCGTGGTTCTGCTCTCCACTCTTCCCTCCCAGTACACAGGGGCTCATGGATTCCTCCCTTCTGGGTCACTTCACAATCCTCACACATCTTTGCTCAGTGCTTCTGCCTGGGCGTCTTGTGCCAGGCCATAAAGCATCTCCCCCGAGTTACGCCGTCCTGTTTCACATTCCAGCTCTGACAAACAGCTGCACAACCAAGAGGTGCTTTCCACAACCCGTGAACCAAAAAACAAACAAGTATTTTCTTTCTGCTCAAGGAGCCCCGTGCAGTCTTCCCTTTCCTTTCCCCTCTTTTCTCCTGATTTGGTAACTTTTTGAAAGACCCCAAGTTTTTTAGAGTAGGACCCATGTCTTTCCCTTTAAGAAAATACTCTGGTAAGTGAAAAAAAACGATTGCCCTTCCCATTGGCAAATGGGAGGAAAAGCGTTGCCCCCAATCACTTCACCCAGGGTCAAATTCCGGCCCAGCCACCCCCGAGGCAAAGAGGGGTGGGCTCGGGACGTAGCCTACCTGAGATAAAACGTTCTCCTGGTTGTCCGCCTCATTCTGCAGAATGTCATCCTCTGTGGGCGCCACTGTCTGCGCACTGGGGGGCTCGGTCGTCCCCGTCGGGGGAGTGCTGACTGCCCAGACCCGTGCCACAAGTAGAGCGAAGCAGAGAACTAGCGGCAGAGGTTTGGCCATGAGGGACGCGACCATAGGGACCTCGGCCCCTCCGGAGAACGGCTTGGGTCGCGGTCTCAATACAGACTGAGGCAGGAGGGTGTCTTGGCTGGAGCGTTGAGGGACTGATCCGCTGCCTCCTAAAGCTGGGTGCGGTTGCGCGAGGCAGGAGGGCGCGCCCCGGAGACCCTGAGCATCTCCTTCCCGACCCGAGCAGCCAAGACTGTGGGGAGCGGGGCGCAGGGAAGAGTAGGTGACCAGAATGTGACTCAGGTGGGAGGCAGGTGCGCGGCAGAGGCGCGCGGCACGCACGGCGGGGAGCCCGGGGGCACACGGGGACCCGGCGCAGGGCTGGGGCGAGCGGCAGCTGCGGCGGAGGCGGCTGGGCTGGGGCCGCAGAGCGCTGGCGCGGAGCGAGGGCGGAGCCTCTATTGTGCCGGGGCTGCGGCGGTGCAGCCAGTGACGGCGCGGAGGAGGAGGAGAAGGACCAGGACCTCTGCGTTGGGGCGCAGGGGCACAGACCTACCCCGCCCGTGCTTGGGTTCTGCGGCCGCGCACACCCCCGACACCCGCCTGCAAGACTGCTGCTGTCCTTTTCTCCGAAGGCAATGATGGGGACAGAAAAGTCACCCTGGCCCCGGTCCCTGAAGTGTAGGAATCCCTTGTGTCCATTGCTGCCGCCAGGAGCGAGTTTCCTCTGGGTTGGGAGGCAGCTCCTTCAACCCCGAGTCACAGCGCAACCTGGCGATGTCCCCTTGGTGCGCTGGGCAGGAGAAAGACACCTTGTCTCCTTTCCCGGACTCGATTCTAGGCGCGATCCTTGGCTGCTTTGAACTTAGCGCCATTGGAAGTTTGCTTGCCCGCCACAGCTTTAGAAGCTTGTAATACCTCCACCCAGAGGATAACTACTGAACTCTCCGCGGGAGTGTGGCCTGAGCCGGGTCCACGGTGAAAAGCACTGTGACAAGTCTCTGACACTGTGCCGCGGGGAATGCTATGCCTGAGCACCCAGCGACTGCGAAGGGAGCCACCTCTTCCCTCTCTGGGTCTTGACAAGTCTCCGGGTCCCAGGTGCTCT
Organism: Dasyprocta punctata; assembly: GCA_004363535.1. Lineage (NCBI taxonomy): Eukaryota > Metazoa > Chordata > Mammalia > Rodentia > Dasyproctidae > Dasyprocta > Dasyprocta punctata. The sequence continues at coordinate 44,411 of RJWM01013927.1, read as the reverse complement.
CCCAGGCCATCTACTCTCAAGAGTTCACGGGTGTTACCGTGCCCTCTAATTAGAGTCTCTTTAATGAATCCATTATGAAGACTTACAGTGTGCGAATTTAAGAAAGAGGTCTGCCTTCCACGACAACTGTCACCCTTAAAATATTTAACAGAGTCAGATAGCATTAAAGATGTGAAAGGTACTTCACATCCTTGGGAAATCCAAGCACCTTGCCCCTGATGCTATGGAATAAGGGTTGTAATAACCTAAATAATGAACATATATGTGATGACAGTTGACAGAAATATAATAACAACAATTAATAATTATATTAGTATAAATAATTACTGTTATATTAAATAATAATGATGATGATGATGATGTGATGCTGGGTATCAAACCTGGAACCTCATGCGTGCTAGGCAAGTGCTCTACCGCTGAGCTACATCCCAACGCCAATAATAATGATTATTAATACACTGTAGTACGTTTTTTAAAAACTCAGTTTATGGAACAAAATCGCTAGTTCTGGATGTCCGGCTTCGTTGGATGTCCCCGTACATACACCCCCTTCTATGTAAACTGTCAAATCTCTTTTGCAACTGTTGTGGCAAACATTTGTAAGATGCAAACATTTATAAGTTCTAAAATAAACTGCAGGAATCCCAGCTACCCCAGAAGCCGAGGCAGGAGGACCACGAGCTGGAATGCTGCCAGACACAGCTGGGGAAGATGAGGTCCCCTGCGACTCACAGGAGCGCAAGGGGAGTGAGGAGCAGCCTCACTGGAACAAATGCTCGGATTGCAAGGTACAATCCAGTGCGGCTTAAAAAAAACAGGAATAGGTCACTCCCAGTTGAAGTGTCAGTAAGATTTCATGGAAGAGTGATTCTGAAAAGGACTGAGACTGTGAGGTGATTTCAGCAAGATGGTAGATAAGTCAACCAAATGTAAAGAAGAGAGGGACGCCCTCTGGGTAGACACAGCAGCCTTAATTTGCATATTCAGATATCATACTACTGTGCTCATTTCTCGCGAGATTTCACTTGCCAGTAGCTCCTGTGATATGTTCCCGTACCCCTCTTCACACATTATAGGAGTCCGTTGTTTGTACTTCTTCGTGGGTTGTTTCCATGGTCCCTGTCTTCCTGCTAGATTGTAAACTCCATGAGGGCAGAGATTTGTCTGGTTTCATTCACCTTCCATTCTCAGTTTCACCAGTGCCCGGAACAGAGTGGACACTAAGTGGTTAAATAGACGGGAACTGCAGATAGTCCATTTGGACATATTCCCCGTCACCTTGGTAAACAGTGTCACTGTAGCCATTAGGGCGCATTTGCCTGAAGGGATCAGAGATTCCTACCAGCAATGGCTGAATCAAGCACATATTTATTTTTCTACTCCCCTTAGAAGACTAAAAGTTTGCTCTTGGGCAGTTTAGTAATGCCATCAAGGACGAAACTCTTTCTATTTTCCACTCCATTAAGCTTAGAGTTTTGGCTTTTTGACCTAATTATGATTGATTAAAGCTTGTCTGAGTTACCCCATTGCCAGACATTCCATTTTCCAGTTTCCCTTATAGCTATGGGTAGCCATAGGATTCAGTTCTGGCCAATAGAATAAAATAAATCTACAGGGAGTTTCAGGAAAAGCCATTTTGCTGCCGGATAAAAGAAATGGGAGTGGAGCTTTTTGACTTGACCCATCTCTCATTTCTTATCTTTAATTATGGGTCTTGGTGCCTGGAGCCGCAACAGCCATCTTGTGACCGTGAGTCCCCTCTACATACTGAACTAAAATTTACTTCCTTCTAAAGCCCATTTTTAATTTGAGACAGGGTCTTGTTATGTAGTTCAGTGTGGCCTCAAACTCACTATGTCACCCAGGCTGGCCTTGAACTCATGAGAATATTCCTGTCTCAGTCTCCAGAGTACTGGGATTCAGTTGTGTGCCACCACACTCAGCTTACAAACCCACTTTTGAAGTCTTGTATTTTAGTGCTCAGTGCTATGATCTTTCACAGAATTTGTCTGATACCTTTCCCACAAGAGAGCTTTTCTTTCACTCAAAGATAGGAAGGAAGTGCCTTCCAAATCTCCTGTTTTTTTTTTAAATCTCCTATTTCTTAAACTAACTATATTTACTTTTTCCATCTTCTGTCTCCATTTTATTCACTTGTCGGACCACATGACCTTCCAGACCTTCCATTATTCTGGTCAGTTTCTCTCCAGAAAGTCTCCTGTTTGAATAAATGTCAGAGAACATTGAAACCATTCCTTCTCTTTTTCTGGGCACTGTTCTTTTATTAATGCAGCCCAAGATTGCCTGAGCTCTTTTGGCAGCCACCTTGCACCAGTGATTCACATTGATTTATTTTTTTAAATGTAGTTTTCTTTTTTATGTGTATAAATGTTATGCTGGTTTCCTCTATCCGTGCCTTCCAGCTGGGTTATTTATTTAACACAAGTACAGATTTTTACATTTTTACTTACTGAATAGCACAGTGATTTCATCCTGCTGAAATCTTGCTTTTTTTCTCCCCAGTTAATTTCCAACTACAATAAGCATAGTTCCTGACTTAATTAAAATCATTAATTTAAAAAACTGTATTAATTCAGATAGTGCCAGATTCTACAGCCCTTTACCCGTTGTACAAAAAAGTCTGTCATCATTCTTTTTATTTTTTTCCCCATTGCTAGAGATTAAACCCAAAACCCCACACTTGCCGAGATGCCACTGAGCTACACTCCAGCCCCTTTCATGATGTCAAGCAGTCGGAGCTTGGTGCTCAGACCACAGGTCTTCGTCATCATGTCTGCAAGCATTTCTTGGGAGGCTGCTGCCACCAATCTTTCCAAACCCAAGATGCACTGCCTGTGGCATTCCTTCCACTTGGCAGCCTGATAACCTGCTCTGAAGATCCTGAGTTGAACTTGGTTTGGTTTTAAAATACTGAAGTTTAAAAATACTGTAAACTCCCCGTATCTTTTGCTAAGAGCCTGAAAATAGGCCCCTGCACTTGCTCTCAGCATATTAGTGTGATATAAGCATTGGTCTTATTGGGTAACACATGAAGTCACTGTGGCACGAAGACAATGCCATGTATGATGGGCTCTCTGCACCAGGTGCTTACCACGGCCCAAGCATCACCTGGTGCTCAAAACCCCATGCAAGTGGTACCGTTTCCTCTTACAAATGAGGCAATGGGTTCAGAGAGGGATATTCATGCATGTTTTCATTTTTAAAAAATTATTACAGTAAAAGACATATTGTCATCAATTCTCCTCAATACACCTCCCCCCAACTTTAAACGCAGTGTGCCATCGTGCTTGGCACTTTCTGAAGCAGTTCTGGACGGCCTCTTCCATGTTCTTATGAAATGTGACAAAAAGTCCAGTGAATACTGCTGCTGAGTGCCGTCAGGTAGAAAGGCAGGCTGCTAAGAACAGCTCGGTGTGTCCTCACCCACCTTATTCACCGGATCTGGCACCAGGCAACTTCTGACTCTTCTCCAAAGTCAAAATGACCATAAAAGGTGTATGTGAATCAGAACAGGACACTGAAGCAGCCATGACAGTGCAACTAAAGACTCACAAAAGAGGACTCCCAGCCCTGCTTCAGAAAGTGGCAAGAATGATGGGATAAGTGTATTGAAGCCAGGGGGAGTATTTTGAGGCAGATCAAGGGCAATGTGCTTTTTATCATAATAGGTTTATTTCATATTTAAACATTGACTGTAATTTTCAATCATTCCTAAGATCAGGCTGTCAGAAAGTCACAAGAGTGCCACTTGGCTACTTGCTCCCTAGGACCTTCACCAGTTCTGATCAGCTAGCAGGTTGTGGAATGCTGGGGTTCCCTCAGCTGCCATATCCACCATCCCTCACCAGTCAGATTTGATTCTGGCAAGAGCATCTGTTTTCCAGTTTACCCAGAATCCTCCTGGCTTTGCTTTGAAATGTCTTTCTGCCACCAACCAAGGCTTCGTTTGCAAGGTGGTACGGGGGTGTATAGAAACGACCTGCCACCTCAGTGTGTGACTTAGAAAATGCACCTGCTCAAATCAGCAGAATCAAAGAGCGTGGCAAAGTCCCCTGAGCAATATCATCCTGCCATCTCCTCCCTGGCTGGCTAGGGGGTGGGAGCTGTGCCTGGGAACTGCCATAAAGCACTGGGAAGGGGTGAGGGGTGCCCAGCTGAAAACGAGGCATTTCTTTCCCTGTTCACCCTGCTTTGCTGCTTTCTCAGCTTCTTATTCTGCTTTTGATGTTTTGTATTCTCTCTCTCTCTTTTAACTCAGCCAGGAGTTCTGTCACCTGCCCAACACGCAGGGATGAAAACAGGACTCCTGCCTGTGTCATGCAGACTACAAAGGTGTGGCCCGGGATGGGTACAAGACAGCGATCTTCCCTCAACATGTTTTAATAAAGAGAAATGATGGCTTCTACTCTGAATTATCCCAGCTTTTATGGACATTTTCATTTCTTTACTTGCTAACCATAGTGACTAATTTTTTATTAAAACAATTTTTACATGATAAAATTTAAGTGTCTTTTTTTCCTGATAATCAAATTAGACAAGCAGACTCTGCCTGTGCCTTCCTCCTCCTCCTCTTCTTATCTATCTGTCTGCCTATCTATTTATGTATTTTTGAGACAGCGTCTTGCTATGAAAGCAATGCTGCCCTTGCATTCACCATGTAGCCCAGGCTGGTCTCAAACTCTCAATCTGCATGCCTTAGCCTCTCACCCTCTAGGATTACAAACTCAGGCCACCACATCTGGCTTTTAATATGTATTTTTCATTACTGAATATTAATTATATAGACTAGTAAGTTTCATTTTGATATATTTGTACATGTATGCAATATGCGTCGATCATCCTCCCCATTACCCCGCTCCTTTTCTTCTCCCATCTCCTCTGATCCCATTTTTCTCCTACTTTCATATTCTCTCTCTCTGTCTCTCTCTCTCTCTCTCTCTTTCTCTCTCTCCCCCCTTCCTCCTTTTCTCCCTCCCTCCCTCTTCTCCATCTCTCTCTTTCTGTCCTGGGTTCTCAAATGAGACAAAACACGATATTTGACTTCCTGAGTCTGGTTTATTTTACTTAATGCAATGGTCTCCAGTTTCATTCATTTTCCTGCAAATGATATGGTTCTAGGCCTATTTATAGCTGAATAATATTCCATTGTGTATATCTACCACATTTTCTTTATCCATTCGTCTGTTAATGGGCATGCAGGCTGCTTCCATAGCTTAGGTATTGTGAAGTGTGCTGCAATAAACATGGGTGTGCTGACTTTCTTTCTTTCTTTTTATTTTTGCGGCACCGGGGATTGAACTCACAGCCTCACACCTGCCAGACAGGCACTTAAGCCACTGAGCCAAACTCCCAGCCCTAGTTTTTTTGAAGCAGGGTTGCACTGTGTCGCTCAGGCTGGCCTTGCGCTTGCGTTGTAGCCTAAGCTGGCCTCGAACTCACAACGCTCCGCCTCCTCAGTCTCCAGAGTGCTGGGATTAAAGTGTGCTGACTTTCTTTCTGGGATATAGTGAGGAGTGGTACAGCTGGTTCAAATAGTAGCTCTATTTTTAGTTTTTGAGGAAACTCTGTCTCCATCTTTCTTAAGATTTGGGAAATTTTCTATCGTTTCACTGAATAGATTTCCTATGCCTGTAGTCTACATTTATAGCCTCCTTTCTACTTCAAAAATTCATAAATTTGGTTTTTTAATTGTATCCCAAAAATCTTACATGTTTTTCATAATTTATCATGTTATTCTTTATCACTGTTTAATTTTAGTAATTCACCAACTTTATCTTAATGTTCTAAAATTCTATCGTATTCTTCATCATCAAATCTACTAGTGAGTCATTCCACTAAAGTTTCTATTTGACTTACTGAGCTTTTCCAAGACTTTCATCAGTTTATTTTTTCAGAATCTCTAATTCTTTGTATCAAAGTATTCTTTCATATCTTGCATTACCTTCCCCGTTTCAATCTGGTGTCTATTTTAATCCTCTGTTAGTTCATTGATCATTTTATAATCATTCTTCTGAATTCTTTGATATTTCATCTACTTCTATGTCATTGGGATCAGTTATTATTGAGATACTGACTTTTGGAGGAGTTAGGTTTTCAATCAATTAAAATAAAATAAGTATGTGCTTATCAAGCACATATTATATGTTCAATAAAGACATGATGTTTAGTTCTCTGCGTTCTGAGCCAAAGTATATGCTTGTTTATTATTTTCTCACAATTTTTGGTATATTCTACAAAAGGTAGGTCAGTTTCAGCATCCTTCCCACATTCCCTCCTCAGTGAACGTGTAGTGAACTTTGTCCAAATGCCTTCTCGCCTCTCTGTGTGGCACTGAATTTCAAGGAGAGAGGTAAGAGCCAGCTTCTACTGAGAATTCAGCAGGACACACAGGAAGTAGAAGCGACCGCATAGATTTATTAGTTAGGACAGGCTCCTCAGGGTGGGAGTGGGCCAATGAGAAGAGCTCATGGCCTGAAGAAGCCAGTAATCACGGCCTCCATGTGATATTACAGGAGGAGCAATTCACTCCAACTGGGACAGGTCTCCTTTCTTTTGGAGGGGGAGGTTTTGTCCCTACATGGATCTTTGAGGAACTGTCAGGGTGCCCAAAGCCTACGAGGTGGGTAGGTGACTGGTCAAAACCACAGTGCAAATGAGATCGTAGTAAGTTGTAGTTGATTTGGGGTCACTTTCTGCTGTTTAGAATATTCTGTAGTGCTTGTGTCTCCAGGCATAGCTTAAGCATCACAGATGGCTGCTCTCTGTGGCTTCTGGAGAGTTTATCTTAGACCCAGCAGAAGCCTATAGCATATGCACCCTCTTGTCTTTCCCAGTTGTGGTCTGGCTGTCAGACCCAGGCACTTTAGTTTTCAGAGAGCCAGATTCCTGTTTTTCTGTCTGATCAACAGATACCCTTTTACTAGGCATTTCTCCTCTCTACCTCCTGCCCCAATACGGTGGGGATCTTGGGCCACTTATTCTTCTCTAAACCTTAAGTTTCTAATATTACTAGGGTTTGTGTAGGTCGGAGAATTTGTACAGATAGATGCCCAACCCGTTGCTTGCTGCTTTCACCAATGCTTGTTGAATGGATGATAACACAGTAATCATTTATTAAATGGGGACTACTAATATTCTTCTTCTTCTTCCTGTTTCTGACTCATGTGAACTCAGTAGGAAGTCATTCTGTGTCTCAGTTTCCTCATCTGATATAGGAAACTTCATCATTTGGGGCTCTCTGTTCCTTTCAGTCTGGTAGTTATTTAGGTTAATGAGTTTTTCCCATGTTTTTGTTTGCTTTGTTCCAGGGACTAAACTTTAGACAGATGACTTTTTAAAGATTGAGCTATTCCTGAGGTGATCTCAGAGGCAGGGAGGTGGAGCCAGCTGCCAGCTCCCTGGCCTTTATTGATGGCTGGGCTCATCCACTGGCTCCCACTGGCTCCTGCTACCCAGGTAGTTGCTGCTCTGGATCTGAGGCTGGGGGGTTTCTCTTGCAGACGATAGCCCTATCCAAAGCCAGGATGGCACAGACTGGAGCCTGAGTTTTTGAAAAGCTAAGAGGCACCTCACTCCAGACAGGAGGAAACCCAACTATGTGCTCCAAGAGCCAGCGCTCACATCCAAGGAGAGAGACACCTAAAATAGCAGGCATGCGATGGAGACAGAGCTGCACCACCCAGTTTCCAGTCCCTGCTACATTCCTTCTTCCCTTCCTGAACAAAATCACTTTCTTCCTTTTGAATGCTCAAGAGCACTCCAATTAATCATGGGAGCCCCCCCTCATTCCTAACCTTCCTTCTTTGCATTGATTTAAAGAAATATTTTTAATGAATACATGGTACGCAGTGTTTACATTCTTCTTAGGGAGTAGGTTCAGGTATTTGACATATCTTAATTCTTTATATTCCTCTTACCCTCTCTTCCTTCCCCCACCTCTGTCTCTAGATCCTCTTCCTATTTGCAAATGGCATATCTCCCTGCTTCCTATGATCTATTTTTTATTTTGTCCTTTGAAATTATTTATACTTTGAGTTTCTCACACAAGATAAGTTACGTGATGTATAAGCTTGTGTGTCTGATTTCATTTAACATTATGGCCTCAAAGAACATTCATTTTCCTGCAAATGACTCAAGTTTATCCTTCCTGATGGCAGAGATTTTGATTATTGATAATGTCCTGGCTTTCTCTTATTCGCCTTTCCTTGCAAGGAAAAAACCATGGTGAGCTCTGTTACCTGGAAGCAGCAGGTGTGGATCTAGACACCTGGGCACAGTTTAAGTCCTTCATTCCTTCAGGGAGCTTCTTGGGGCCTTCCCTTCCCTTCTGGTTGACCTATAGTTGCATACCCAGAGTCCTTTTGCCTTTGTGTACCTCTGGGGCACCCTACCAGTTGAACGGTGTCCCTGGAGTCTATGAGGCTTTGAGAACCTCATCTGGCCCCTATACCAGCATCTCATTTCAACCACACAACCATGTTGCCCTGCAGGTGTCAGCCCCAGGCCACAGGTGAGGAGACTGAGCCCAGAGCTTCACGAACTTGCTCCAAGACAAGGATATACATGGGGAAGCAGGAAGTTAGCTTTTCAAAAATTTTATCAAGAATATTTATGTTTTCTGGGAGTGGTGGTACAAGCCTGTAATCCCAGTGCACTGGGAGACTGAGGCAGGAGGATTGCAAATGTAAAATAGTAAGATAAAAATACTTTGCTCTGCAAAACGGGCCCAGATGAACTATTTCAGGACATACATCTTGTGACTGGAATGTAGTCTTGGCACATGGAGCTGTCTACCTCATACAAAAAATAACCTATGTTTAATCTTGCTGGATGTCATACCCTGGCAGCTCCTGGCATGGGTTGGCAGCTGTATAAAAGCTTTCCCTTGATCCCTTTGCCCACTCCCCTCTCTTGACTGCCCCAGATCTCTCACAATGTGTACTTCAATACGCTTTCCTCTGCACTTACACTACTGTTGGTAAACCCATTGCTACGTGCGTCACTGGTCCACCACATGCTGTAGCACATACCATCAAGTTCAAGGCCAACCTGGGCAACGTAGTGACTTAGCAAGAACTTGTCTCAACATCAAACCTAAGAAAGGGCTGAGAATGTACATCAGTGTGAAGGCCCTGAGTTAATTCCCCATACTGCAAAAATGAATAAATAAAAATAAATTTTAAAATCATGATGTGGGGGGCCTGCGTGACTGGCATGGACCCTAGGAAGAGAAGGAAATGGGCTTCTTGGGAGACCGCCCCTCCGGGCCTGAGCTCCTCCAACCAGGAGACAAGTAAGACTGCCTTCCAGGGGCCTGCGTGACCTGTGTGGACCCCAGGAGGAGAAAGAAATGGGCTTCTTGGGAGCCCACCCAGCCGGGACTGAGCACCTCCAACCAGGAGACAAGTAAGATTGCCTTCTAGGGGACTGCGCGACTTGCACGGACCCCAGGAGGAGAAGGAAATGGGCTTCTTGGGAGCCTGCCCAGCCAGGCCTGAGTGCCTCCAACCAGGAGACAAGTAAGATTGCCTTCCGGGGGCCTGCGTGAGTGGTGTGGACCCCAGGAAGAGAAACATGTGCCGCCCCTCTCTCCCCCCGCATGCCTACTGGCCTGTGGGCTAAGGATCAAGCAGAAAGCTCTCCCCACCCCCTACCCCCCACACCCGCCCCCACGTAAAGCAACCTACTGGTAGGAGGTCTGGCTACATTGATAGTAACTAAAGTACATAGAACAGCTGGATGCTAGTATTGTTTTGTTCATTTAGCAGGCCTGGGGCTGGCAGCCTGAGCATCTCTTTGGAAGATGACAGTGTGCACTGTAGCAAAAATGGGGGATTCTCTTGTCTTGTCTTTGAGGCCCAATATTGTTCTTGTTGTTTTGCTTTATTCTGATTAATTTTTTGGCCTTATTTTATACTCTGTTTTTATTGGTTTTATTTATTTATTTATTTTTGTTTTGATTTTACTATACCTGTTGGAAAGCTCAACTATTCTGAAAATAACAAGATATACTATAGTAGCTATTGTTTTCATAGTATCTTTCTTAGAAGTTCTGTACCAGTTCTACTGTTTTGTTTTGATTGACTTCGTTCTGTTACGTTTTGTTGGATTTTACTATCTTTAAAATAAAAATAAAAATAAATAAAATTATGATGTATTCATAATGATCCCAAACCGGAAGAAACTCAAATGTCTATGACCTGGAAAACAGATTTTAAAAATTATGATATATTTATGCAGTAGAATAATACACAGTAGAAAAACATGATAATTAGCTACCAGCAATGCAATAATAGAAATAAAAGCCAAAGTATTATTTTGGAGTTTAAAAAAAGTCTGACAAAATACTCCATACTGTATGATCCCATATATATGGAGAACAAAATCATATAAACTAATCTGGGCTGCTAGAAATTGACCCCAGAGCTTCCCCCTCAGCCACATGTACTTGGGCAGCTGCTGGCCTCTCTGGGAAGTCATGGGCCTCAGTTCTGTCCATTTGGCAAGATAATTGGTTAAACCAAGTGATTTCCAGGGTGGGCCTTTCAATCCTAAGTTATTAATTCTTAGGCACAGAGAAGCAGCCTAATTTATTGCTCCTTTTGTTGTATGTTTTGGGTCACAGTTGGTGTGAGTGTAACTTTCCACAGAAAATGGTTGTTTTGTATGTTTCTTTAAGACCATCAGTTGCTACAGAAAATGTAGAATATTTGAGCTATGAGAAGTGTAGATATTCCAAGTTTTTCAAGACACAGTCCTCAGCACCTGTATCCCTTGGGTTCCTTAAATTACACCATGGTGGTTGCACAGATGCTGTGAGCCATCTACAGCTTGAGGGCAGATGAGAGAGCACAGAGGAGCTATGATCAGGAGCAGGACACCCCTCCCTCCTCATGGAGCAGCAGGAGCAAAGGTCCTGGTTCCAGATGCCCCAGCTCATACTGGGAGAGGATGGGCTAAACAGTGACAATGGTATCAGAACTGTATGGCTTCTCAAGTGCCTTGCGTATCCTCTCATGAATTCTCTGAGCACTGCTATGAGATGAGAGAGAAGAAAATAGAAACACATAATGTGTAAGTGGTTCAAGGTCACTAAGTTGGCCTGGAAGCCTGGGCTCATCTATTCAGAGCCAGTGTTTTTAAACATCAAACCTTGTTCATTTGCCATCTGTCAAAGGAAGGCTTGACTCAGTGCTGTAGCATTTGACATTATATATATATATATATATATATATATATATATATATATATTGGTGGTACTGGAGGTTGAACCCAGGGCCTTTGCACTGAGCTATACCCCCAGCCCTTTTTAGTTTTTGTTTTGAGGACAGAGTCTTGCTAAACTGTCCAAGCTGGGCTCGAACTTGCAATCCTCCTGCCTCGGCCTCCCAGAAAGCTGGAATTCTAGGCATGCACTACCACTGGCACATTTCTTATTTTAATAGCTTTTTAAAAAATTTAAAAAGTATTAGAAAAAAAGTTACACATAAGACTTGCTGATTAATGGATATAGTTTAGGATGATTCTAAATTAAAAATGGAATTGATTTAAAGTCAATTTAAAGAAAAGTCAGTCCAGGTGATACAGTAAAAATCCTAAGGGATGAGAACATTCACAAATGTCTAAAATTTGAAGGCCACTGAATTAGATAATATGCCCCAAAGTTTCCTGGGTCCTATACGAGAGAGCAGGTCCGTGGCCTTCCCGAGCCTCCAGTCCTGTGTCCCAACTCTGAGCCTGTGGTGACCTTTGAGCAGAGAGAAACAAACTGTGTCTCCAGAAGACTGAATAGGTCAAGGTTCAATGTAGACTGCTGCCTCCTCCTCCTCCTTCTTGCAGCGGGGGATTGAAGCATAGCCTTCACTCTGAGCTATAGCTCCAGCCACCCCTCTTTGTTAATTTCATTTTAAGACAAAGTCTCACTGAATCACTAAATTGCCTCTGTGGGCTCAAACTTGGGTTCTTCCTGTCTCAGGTTCCCAGAGTGCTAGGATTACAGTTGTGCACCACCATGCCCGGTAATTTATGTGGCCTCTAATTCTCCCCTTTCCCTATGTGTCACCTAAGATTCAAGGGTTTGCTGTTGGGTATCTGTCCACATATCCCTTGAATGAGCGGCTTGCATAGGTTGAACAGTGGTTGGCTATAGATATATTTAGCCAGACCAACATTGTGAGGTTTTGTTTGTCTGTTTTTAATTTGTGAATCTGAGTGTCATCAGACAGATCACGCTAGTTTGCACAGCCTTCACATTTCCCCTGATTGGAAGTCTCAGCTTCCCTGAGATCAAAATCCTTAAAGATCCAAAGAGCTGGTTGTTTGATCGTGGAGGTTCAGAGCATAGACCTCAGGGCTCCTAGTGAGCTGTGAGCACTGGGGATGCCTAGCACACTCAAGTCTCTGGTGTCCATGGAATTTCTGTGACAACCATGCAAGAGAGAAGAGAGCAGGACAGGAGCCCAGCCAGCAGATGGCAATGGCATAGTTTTGTATGATCCTTTGGTAGCAGTGGCTCTGACTGGGAGAATAGTGACACCTGGTGTCTGCTTTCATTATTCAAACTCAGCAAGTTTCAATCTGAGCTCATCTCTGTCCCCAAACCAGCTTCTCTTTCCCCATCACTCCTCGGGGTGAAGACAGCCACCAGGCAGGAAGCCTCACATACATCATGAGTGCTTCCTTCTCTCTCCTCTCTTACCCAGGTTAATCAGTGTGATTTGCATTGATTTTATATCTCTTACCTCTTGTTGCTACTGTCTCTGTTTAGCTCAAAAGGTCATCTTTCCCAATACAGCTTTCTAAAGAGTTTTGTGTGATATAAATTTCCCCACCAAAATTCACATTGAAATTGGAAGTGGATGGACATTTTAGAGGTATAAGAAATCTCTGTCTTCGGTGAGTCAGTGCCACTCACAGACTGCAGGAGGAGAGAACAAGGCCTCACCAAGATGCAAGTCCTCCCTGCGAACCAGCACCATGTACGGGCCACTGGTGGTGGGGGAACAGCCAGGCCCCAGCCCCTTCCAGCTTACAGTCTGGCAAACAAGAAGAGCCAAACCCCCCAACCCCCCATAAACGAACGGGTGATCTGGAGAAACACAGGCTGCAGTGATAGCTATTGAGATGAAATGCAATTTGATGCTTGTAGTGCTTTGGTGTTTCACTGATCTTACAGGTCTAAGACTAGTGGTCTAATCATCTGTTCAGAGGATGGCAGTATGCAGTGTGACATCGAGGGGGGATCTCCTTCTGAAGGTGGCAGCTATTGTGAGTTCTCTATTATCTTGTTTTGAAGTCCTATATCATTTTCATTGTTTTGTTGCATTGAGTTTTGTTCTGTTTTGTTTTGTTTGATTTTGTTATATCCGATGGCATGAGCAGCTATTTCAGAGATAACAAGATACAGCCACACCCACGCCTCTCTCCACAAGTCTGTGGCATTGGTGGCCTGTGGGGGGAGAGAACCAGGGGCCTCACCAGGAGGTGATCCCTACCTGGAAACCAGTGCCATGTGTGGGCTGCTGCCAGAGGGGGACAGCCACACCTAAGCCTCTCTCCGTGAGTCTGAGCCATTCACGGACTGCGGGGGCTTGGCGGGAGAGCTCCAGGCCTCACCAGGAAAGAGTCCTGGCCAGGAAACCATATATCATTTTCATTGCTTTGTTGGGTTGGGTTTTATTCTGTTTTGTTTTGTTTGATTATATTAAATCTGATGGCATGAGCAGCTATTTGAAAGATAATGACATATTATGGTAGCCATTTTGATTTTACTAGTGGCTTGTTTTAAAGTCCTTTACTGCATTCACTGTTTAGATTTTATTGTTTCTATTTTATCCTGTTCTGTTTGATTTTTACTATGCCTGAAAGTATCTGCAGCTAGTTTGAAGACAACAAAAGGCATTATGGTAACTATTGTTGGTTTTGTAAGGTTTTAAAGTCCTGTATCACTTGTACTGGTTTATTTTTGATTGGTTTTATTCTGTTTTATTTTCCTTGGTTTATTTAAAATAGAAAAAAGATAACAAGATATATTATGGAAGCCATTTTGGATTAACTCTTGTCTTGTTTTGAAGTCCTTTATTGCATTCATTGTTTTGTTTTTATTGGTTCTATTCTGTTCTGTTCTGTTTGATTTTCACTATGTCTAAAGGTATCTGCAGCTATTTTGAAGACAACAAGAGGCATTGTGATAACTATTGTTGATTTCACATTATTTTGAAGTCCTGTATCACTTACACTGGTTTGTTTTGATTAGTTTTATTCTGTTTTATTTTCCTTGGATTATCCTCTTTAAAATAAAAAGAAAACAGAAAAAAAGAGGTCTCTATCTTCATGAGTGAATTAATCTGTGAATGGACTGATCCATTCATAGATTAATGAGGTAAAAGGTTATTGTGAATGTGGATTGTGTTATGAAGCCAGGGGGGCTCTGCCTCTTTCATAACCCTGCTTTGCCATGTAATTTTATGTGCCTCCTTGGGCCCTCACTCTATGCAGCCACTTGACCTTGGACCTCCCTGTGTCTAGATCTATAAATCTTTAATTGTTATGCACTACACTATCAGAACCTTGGCTTGCATGTGATTTGTCCCAGGCTACATTCTACCACTTTCTACTCTGTGTTTTTCAGTCAAACTCCAGGCTTTCTTGAAACTCAGGTCACAGTTTCCATCTGCATGAACTATCTTGATTAGGAGGAGAAGCAGCAATAAAGGGCCAATGCAAAAGGAAGTCATCCAGAGAATTTTTTTGACAGAACTAATGAGCATTATTTGAGGTAGAGATTAAAGAGTTCACTGAGGTGGGGGATAGTTTACAGATATGTATGAGCTGAGAAGTCCCACAGTATCCTGTCTGGGCTGGAGAATGTGGAAGCCAATAATACAGATCAGTGAGGGTCTGCCAATGCAAATCCTGGAGTTCCAAGGCCCTAGAACAATTTGCCTTGCCTTAGTTTCTAGATCACAGAGACTGCTCGTGTTCTGAGTGCCACTCAAAACAAACAGCTTTTCAAATTACTCAGTAAGTGGTCAGACTAGCACACCCAGATGAGGAATGCGTTACCTCCAAAATCCAAATAAGCCCACCGGCATTGTATCCTATTTTTGGTTGTAGGAGGGACCAGAATGTAACAGCTTATTTTTTAGAGGGCTGTCTTAACATCTATCATATCTACAGGTTGGAGAATGTAGGATCTACACCACTGGACCCCCTAGAAATTTCACTAGTTGGATTTATTTCTCACATTCTGGTATACAAATGTCTTACTAATAAAACCAGAGTAGTTGCTACTTCATGCTCACTGGGTTCAAAAAGCACAATGTCATCAATGTAATGGACTGATGTGATATCTTGTGGGAAAAGAAGTAACCAATACCACTGTGGACTCAATTATGATACAGGGCTGGAAAGTTGATATATTCCTGGCATAGGAGAGTGAAGGTGTATTGCTGGCCTTGTCAGGTGAAGGAAAATCTTCTGGTAGCCCTTATGGACAAATGTAGAGAAAATGGCTCTAGCTAGATCAACAGCTAGTTGGTATCAGGAGGTTAATTAATTTGCTTAAGCAATGAAATCACATTTGGTATAGTAGCTGTAGCTGGATATACTATTCTTTAAAGTTTATGATAATGCACTATCATCTTCTAAGATCCCACTGTCGTCTGCCTAGGCATATAGGAGAGTTGAATGGGAGATGTGGTGAGAACCACCTTTCCTATGTTTTTCAAATTCTTGGTGGCACTAATCTCAGCAATCCCTCCAAGGATGTGGTATTGCTTTTGGTTTACTATTCTCCATCTGCTAAGTATATTTATTTCAGTCATGCATTTTAGAACTGGGGAAATAACCACAGGATAGTTTTGAGGACTTACTGGATCCACTTTGAATCATATTTGTGCTTAAACTCAATTTATTACCTGACTTTTGTCAGCCTCCACACTGATTGAAGGGTTATAGTGATGTTTGGTTTTCCTGGAATCAGTGTCAATTCAGAGCCAGTGTCTAGTAGTCCCTGAAAGGGCTAGCTTTTTACTTTTCCCAAATATACAGTTACCCTTGTGCTATGATGTGTGTCTAGATGTCCCCCTGAAGCTTCATGTAGTCATGAGGGGTAGGCTTTTCAGAGGTGGCTGAATCTAGAGTTTGTGATTGCTTCATAGTCCAAGGCTGGGATTAAGGGTGTGAGTGCCATGCCTACTAGCAGGTAACCTGCACACAATGTAAGAGAGGGAAAGAGGCTTGTCTCTCCCTTCCCTTGCTTTCTCTTGATATCTTCTGTTACCATGAACCGTTTCTCCTCTGGAATGCCCCTCTGCCAAGCTACTTTGCCCTAGACCCAGCCAGTGATGGACTGAAACATCTATAAACTGTGAGCTAAATAAACTGTTTCCCCTTTAAATATGGGTGTCGGGTATTTTGTCTTAGCAGTGAGAAACGTAACTAAGACACCTTGTAAAAGGCCATTAGCATTTGTTGGTGAAGTTGAGAGAAAAATTAATACAGTAAATCTTTGGTAGTATACAGGGGTCTTTATTCGAGGGGACCTGGTCTCTTCATTCAAAGTATCCTTGGTTGTAAACTGACTCAAGTCTGGGACTTGATTGAGAAGCCATGACTCTGTTTTTATTATTTGAGTTATGCTTTTGTTCACTTGACCTGGAAGTTTTCTGCTTTTATCTGTCTAGTAAGAATTTAGTACACTTCCTATCTATTTCATGTCTAAAAACACTATGATCAACTAGACAATGCCATGGGTCTATCAGACAAGTTGCAATCTTGCTTTGCCTCTGATGTTCAATATAGTAACAATGTCCATCTTTTAATGATTGAATTCTACCACTTGGCCCCTACCACCCAAAGTCCAATGACTCTTATTGCATTTAAGTTTTCCAATTTAGTGATTAAGGTTCCCATTTTAGGGTCCAGGCTATGAAGAAGAGCCATCATGGATCTCTTTGGGATTCTGAGCTCCCCTCACGAATCCATTTCTTAAAATACTGATGAAAGATATGCCTTCAGGACCTTCCCACTATAGATGAATAGATCTTATGTGAAAAATCTGCTCCACCATTCCAATCTCCCTAAACCTTTGAATTTTTTAAACCAAGGGATTTCAGGTCTCTCCAGTTTGCTCACGGTGGCCATTCTTTGATGATGTATGAGCCAAACAACTAAATTATGAGTGGCCTTTCTAATTTCCTAAGATGCAACATGAAATGCAGAAGCTCTGCTAAGCTCCACCTCAATAAATTTTGCTGGCCCAATGTTTTGTTTCTTCTACTCTTATCTCACATCCTTAATATCTATTCCATGCATTTCCCAGATTTCTATTTCATTGGGCTCACCCCACACAGTCTCTCCTCAAGTTGCAGGATCCCATTCCTTTGCAGCCAGTACCTTCACTTTAACAGTAGACATCTTTTGAGGTTAGAATTTTTAACTTTCATTGTAATTTAGGCAAACATAGTGAGGGTTGGTTTGATTTTCAGCAATTTTAGCTTTGTAACTCCAGGACATAGGATTCTCCCTGAGAGTCCATCTGGGAGCTCTTGGTTCGTGTATTTGTTTCCTGAACCAAGAATTTAAATCCCTAGGCTCAACTTTTTCTTTCTTCACCTTGTCAAGTGACATTAGGAGCAACAAACCATACTATTATATTCCTTAGTTTTTGACAGATATTCAAAAGTATCACATACAGAGTGATTAAATTTCTCTTTGTCTCTGTCTCTCTGTCTCTTCCTTGCTGTCTCTCTCCTCCTGTCCCTCAAGGCTTCATATCAAGCTACATACCCAGCCCTTTTTATTTTGAGACAATATTTCACTAAGGTGTTAATTTGCCAAGGCTGGGCTCAAATTTGCAATCCCCCTGCTTCCCAGAGTGCTAAAATTACAGGTGTGTGCACACCATAGGTATGTGACCTTATCTCAAAAAAAAACTTTTTTTAAAGGACTGGAGATGGAACTTAGTACAAAGCCCTCAGATTCGATCCCTAACACTAAGGGGAGGGGGCTGGAAATACAGTTCACTGTGAAGGCCCTGGGTTTAATCTCTAGTACCACTACCACCAAAAATAAAAAAAAAGTATATTATTTATAAATTATCCAAACTGTGCCATTCTGTTGGACGAGCATAAAACTGACTAAGACAGCATCCAATGCAGATTTTTTTTGTATTTCTATAAGCAATTCAGGCTATGGCCTATCTCTATACTTCTGGAAATAAAGTCCTTAGCCTTTTTTAGATCATTCAGGTTAGAGAACCAGTTCCAAACCCCCAAATCAATTTAGAAAACAAATTCTGGAGCCATCAGAGTCTGTGCTGGCTGAAGGAGAACCAGGAAGGAAGCTATACCCCCTCACCCTGTGAGCCAGCCGGTGCGTGGGTAGGGAGAGAAGAAGAACCTACACACACACACACACACACACACACACACACCATAAACAACTGGCTGATTCAGAGGAATTCAGGCTGAGATAATAACAACTGAAGTAAAGAAACAACCTAATGCTTGTATTGTTTGATTGACTTTGCAAACCTAAAATTGGTAGTCTGAGCAACTATTTAGAGGATAGCAATATGCCATATAGTAACTATGGTGGATTCCGTACTGTTTTATTTTTGAAATTCAACATCATGTTCTCACTGTTTTGTTTTATTTCATTTTATTGTTCTGTTCTAGTCCCTCTAAAATCAAGACAAAAAAAAAAAAAGAAGAAAAGAAAACCAATCCTTATAATTCTCTTCTCTAGAACCACTCCTGGTATTAACATTTTATTTGGAATTCTCTAGACAAGCAGAAGCAATAAAATACATAAATAGATGAGAGAAATTTCCTGGGGGGATTGACCATCTTTTGATCATGTATCAGCTAAGTATGATCATGTGATGATAGGGACTGAAAAGTCCCACAGTGTGGGATCTGAAAGTTGAAGAAGCAGGGACATCTGTACCTTGGCTCAGTCTGAGTCCAATGACTGAGAACCCAAGTAGCTGATGGCATAGCTTAACATCTGATATCTTGGGATTCTCATGTCTAAGATGGGTGTTTCAGCTCTAGAAGAGAGAAAATTCTCCTTTCTCCTATCCAAGGCTTCAGATAATTGGGTAGTGCCCACCCACATGGGATGAGTGCAGATTTTCCTTACTCAGTTTGAGATTTAAACGCCAATTTCTTCTGGGAACACCTCACAGATCTCCTCAGAAATAATAATGCTTTTGCAGCTACATTGATTGGTATCCCTTAACTCAGTCAAGTTGACACCCCAAAATTAGCCATCATAGATCTTGACATTCAAAACAGAAAGGCAAGAGAGAACAATGGCTGCAGCAGCAAACAAGCCCAGTCTGGGAACCAGTGCCATGCGTGGGCTGCACCGGACTGGGAACAGCCAGACCCCAGCCCCTTTTAGCACACAGGCTGGCAAACAAGAAGTACCAATTCCCCCCACCCACTGTAAGCGACCAGCTTATCTAGGGAAGCACAGGTTGTGATGATAGCTATCAAGTTGAAACGCAATTGGATGCCTGTGGTGCTTTGGTGTTTCACTAACACTGCAGGTCTAAGGCCAGTGGTCTGATCATAAGTTCCGAGGATATCCATATGCAGTGTGGCATCCAGGGGGAGCCTCCTTCTGAGGGCTGCAGCCATTGTTGATTCCCTATGATCTTGTTTTGAAGTCCTATACCATTTCCATTGTTTTGTTGGGTTGGGTTTTATTCTCTTTTGTTTTGTTTGATTATGTTAAATTCCATGGCAGGAGAAGCCATTTCAAAGATAGCAACATATATTATGGTAGTAATTTTGGATTTACTATTGGCTTGTTTTGAAGTCCTTTATCACATTCATTGTTTTGCTTTTATTGTTTCTATTCTATTCTGTTCTTTTTTATTTTTTACTGTGTCCAAAATTATCTACAGCTATTTGGAAGACATCAAAAAGCATTATGGTAACTACTGTTGATTTCATAATGTTTTGAAGTCCTGTGCCTCTCTGGTCTGTTTTGATTGGTTTTATTTTGTTATATACTCTTTAAAATAAAAAAACATAAACAAAAACAAAATAGAAAGGCAATTTCAGACAAGGCTAAAATATAGTTGTGTGCTGGGTAAAAAGACACTGGTAAATAGATAACTTTATTCCAGCAGTTGTTCCTGGAGCAAGAGTGGGATGGATCACTCAGAAGATTTGCCAGACTTGGACATTGCAGTAAAAGGGAAATCCTGATTTTCCAGAATAGAAACAGGCTGATAGAAATACTTAGCTAAAGATTTTTCTTGTTTCCCTTACAAGGAAGAATTTGAAGTTACTATTTTAAAAAATCTAGGACTTGGGTTTATGGCTTAGTTGTAGAACACTTACCAAGGATATACAAAGCTCTAGGTTTGATCAGCAGTGCTGAAAAAAAAATCTTCTAGTGCTAAACATTTCTTATTTTATGCTTAAAAACTATTGCAAATTGTACCTTATTCTCATCTGCTGGTGTAAGTTCCTTTATTTCTCAATTAAGCTTTATCTTTATAATCTTCTGAAGAAAGAATTCCTCCAGATACTGTTGTGGGTAATTCTGGTTCCAGTGGATGCCACCTGAATGCATCAATCAAGGCTCTATTTTCAGAGAGGACAGACCAGAGATGAATGGTGGTTCCTTCAGATTGCTGCCTCTACAAGGATTATTCCAGTGTGTGAGCAATACATTCACTAAAGAAAGGTAATAGTAAAAGCGTACCAACCTGATATTTTCTCTGAGAAGTGAAACTCGATAAGCGCATTCTTTGTAAAAGGAAAATAAAAAATCAAAAACAGATTTCTACCAACGTGACAGGAATCTGCTCTTCTTAAATGGAGAGCGAGAGCAACTCCCCCTTCTGGCTGCAATGCAGTAAGTGCTAACAGACTTGCACATTCATATATACAACCAGAAAATGGGACAAAGTATATGATATGTGTTCCAGATATTGCATAGCAGGTGGCACAGAACTGTAATCTCCAAGAGAAAGGGGAAAAAAGGAGTGAGACCTGAGATCAGCACAGTCTGCTCTCTGGAGACGTTTGCTGGAATGTGACACAGGGCTAGGAAACCCAAGATCACAGCAGTGTTGCTGCATTGAGGAACTGAACTCAGAATTCAGAGAGACCAAGGCATCTAGGCTATGAAAGCTGGAGTAACAGAAAGAAAGATGAGATATAGAATCTGGAGTGTGTGATGCTGGGATTAATAGTATGTGATCAGCTCACTGATTGGTTTGTGACAGCCCTAATCCCAGCAGCCTGGATAAAGTATAAAAGGAGCAGAAAGATGCTGTTAAATTTAGCTGTTGTTTTTGCTGTCTTACATTGCCATGAATGGTTGTACTTCTGCCATGTGCCACCCTGCCTTGGAGCCAGCCAATTATGGACTGAAACCTCTAAAAACTGTGAGCTAAATAAACCTTTCCAGAAGGCTTGCCTCCTGTGGGCAGCCAGTGCAAGCAGGGAGAAACAGCCAGACCCACTCCTGCACACCTGCCACCATTCAGATGCTTGCTTCCCTCAGGTAACCAGTGTGGACAGGGAAAAACAAACAGATATGTCCTGTGCACCTGCAGGTCATCAGAGGCCCTTGCTTCCCATAGGTAACCAGGGCATGCCAGAAGAACCACAAGGACACGGCTCTGTGCACCTGCCACAATTGGTGTGTGTGTGTGTGTCCCCATGTAGCCACATAGGCTGAGAGAAGTAGCAGCCCCACTGCTGTGCACCCATGGCCATTTGGGAAGCCTCAGTGTAGCCACACAGGTCTGAGGAGGTTTGCCCACACCCCACTGCCTCCCTGGGATCCTGGGTTTGAAGAAACCTGGGTGCCTGGACCATTCACCTACACTGCAGAGGGGCAGCCAATGTGGGAAGTGCCTGGGAACTGGCTTGTTGGGAGAAACCCAGGAAAATATCAAGACAAAGGAGCAAAAGGCAATCTCAAACCTCTGGCCCAGACAGAACAAGTCTGGGAGATACAGTCATGGAAGAAAATGGAAGTCACACACCTGATATCTCTGAAAGGATGGCAACTGAAGTAAAGAAACTACTTCATGAAGCTGTAAAAGTAATCAAATCAGAAATAATATCTCAGGTAAAAGAAGAAATCAGAAACATAATGAAAGAATTGCTGAGCATATCTAAAGGAGACATAGATAAAAAGAGAAGAGGATAGGAAAATGATGGAAACCCTGAGTGAACAATGTACAAAGTAATTACCATGCATGAAACAGATACAAGAGATATACAGGAAATCAAAAACTCCATTGAAAACTGGCAAAACCACTCAAAAGAGACTGAAGATAAACTTTCAGACCTTGAAGACAGGATTACAGCTATCAATTGTGAAAGAAAAGATCTCTTAAAAATAACAAGGAGCAGGGCTGGGAGTTTGGCTCAATGGCTTAAGTGCTTGTCTGGCAGGCGCAAGGTTGTGAGTTTGATCCCCAGTGCCACAAAAGAAAACAAACAAACAAACAACCCCCCCCCAAAAAAAACAAGGAACCAAGGAAATAACAATTCAGTGGCTACAAGATGATGCAAAGAAAAATAATTTAAGAGTGATAGGTGTCAGTGAAAAAGCAGAAGTCAACACAAATGACACAAAGAGACTATTTACAGAAGTAATATCAGAGAACTTCTCAAGCATGGGAAAAGGACCTGACATAAAGATAAGTGAGGCATATAGAACTTCAGCTAGCCATAACCAGAATAAATCTACATGCAGACATATAATAATCAAGATCCCAGAAATTCAGCACAAAAGCAGACTATTAAAAGCTGTTAGAGAACAAAAAAAAAGATGGCCTATAAAGGAAAACCCATCAGAATCACAACAGAAAATCCTGAAAGAAAAAAACTTCCAACCCAGATTGATGTACCCTGCAAAACTATCTTTCAAAATTGATGGAAAAATAAGATATTTCCATGGTAAAGAACAACAGAAGGAATTCATGATCACAAAACCAACCCTCCAAAGGGCACTGAAAGATATTCTAGAGAGATAAAGAGTATCATGGTTCCAGGAATAGCAGCAGAGGGGGATCACCAAACAGGGCAGGCAATCAAATGAAGGGGAAAAATGGGGGGTCAACAGCAGAAGGATAGCATGGCAGAGATGAGCCAATGCATTCCAGTTGTAACCATTAGTGTAGATGGCCTAAATTCACTAATAAAAAGTAACACAGGGAGAATGGATCAAGAAACAAGATCCATCAATACGATGTATACAAGAAACACATTTAACTCAAAAAGAAATTCATAGACTGAAAGTCAAAGGAGAGAAAACAATGTTCCATGTGGCGGGAAACCAGAAAAAAGCTTGCCCATCAACTGCAGAATGGATACGAAAGATAGTGGTATTTTCATACAATGGAAAGCTACTCAGCTATAAAGAAGGATAATCTCCAGGATCTTATAGGTAAGTGGATGCAGCCTGAGATCATCCTTATAGGTGAAATGTTTGGACTCATATGGGTGAACATTGTGTTATCTCCTGGTGTAAAAAACTAAAGGAGTTAGTGAGATCCAAAATGTACAATAGATATTATGAAAACGATAGGGGAGAAACATCTAAAAAGGGGAGGTGGTAACCATTGTTAATTTCCTGTTATCTTGTTTTGAATAACTATATTGCTTTCATAGTTTTGTTAGGTTTGGTTTTATTCTTTCTTGTTCTGTTTGATTTTACTGTGTCTGATGGTATCAGCAGCTATTTTGAAGATAATGGAATGTATTATGGTAGCCATTGCTGATTTCCTATTATCTTGTTTTGAGGTCCTGTAACACTTCCATTCTTTTGTTTTAATTTGTTTTGTTCTGTTTTGTTTTGATTTTATTACATCTGATGATATAGACAGCTCTTTTGAAGAAAACAAGAGACATTAGGGTACCCATTGTTGATTTCCTATGTCGTTTTGAAGTCCTGTATCACTTTCATTGTTCTGTTCTGATTAGTTTTATTCTGTTTTGTTTTGTTTGGTTTTATTCTCTTTAAAATAAAAATAAATGAGTAAATAAACCCTTCCCCCTTTAACTTTGGGTATTTGGTATTTTGTCCCAGCACTGGGAAAAGTAACTAAGATACCTGAAGATGGCATCAAAGCTCTGCATACACACACACACACACACACACACAC
Source organism: Dasyprocta punctata (assembly GCA_004363535.1). Classification (NCBI taxonomy): domain Eukaryota; kingdom Metazoa; phylum Chordata; class Mammalia; order Rodentia; family Dasyproctidae; genus Dasyprocta; species Dasyprocta punctata. The sequence continues at coordinate 20,239 of RJWM01013927.1, read as the reverse complement.
ACACACACGCACCTTGTCTTATACACTGCTTCCATAGGATACTTCCTAAATTTTAGGCTTTATCACAAACTGGTAATAGTAATTAAAGTACTTCACTGAATTCTGAGAACCATCCTAGCAAATTATTGAACATGGGTGTGGGGATTATGGAAACCTCCATTTTTTGTAGCCAAATTGGAAAGAATAGTGAAAAAAATGAGGACCTGATCATAGAGACTAGCCCCTGAAGTGAGGACAGTCTTGTGGGGTGAGCCCCTAGACCTGCAGTCTGAGGCTAACTCTTGATAGTGTCAGAGTTGAATTATAGGACACTGAGCTGGTGTCAGAATTGTTTAATGCTGGGAGGAAAAAAGATCTGTCAATTCCACTGAGTGAAATATTCAGACAGCCTTTCCTAAAAAAACCTTAAAAGCAAGTCTCAAGAAGATTAAGCTGATATTCTAAGACCTATATCCCCTCTCAATAAAATTAAATTATGTATGAAGACATTAAAATACTATCACAGCCTAATAAAATATTCAGCATCTAGCGAAAACTACTAAACACATGAAGAAGAAGGAAAAATGTGGCAAATCATCAAAATAAAAAAAAGATCATTCAAAAGAAACACAATCAGGTGGGCTAGCAGGCAACATTTTAATACAGATACTCTTTATTTATTTATCTATTTATTTATTGTATTTTAAAGAGAAAAAATAAAACAAAAATTTAAAATATAACAATTAGGGGGTAACAATGGTATACACATTGCATATTGTTATCTTCAAATCAGTTACTCAGAGTACAAGACACCTGCATCTAATTGTCCAAACAATATTGGTGCAAATCTTTCTCTTCAATGAGCTTAGAGAAATCAGTACTATAACTATCTTAACTACCTTTTATGTATATAGTTTCTTTCAACTTCTCACACTAGTGAGACAATACAATGTTTACACATGCATGTCTGATTTATTTCACTAATAAGTATGGTCCCAAGTTACATCCATTTACCTATAAAAGTCTCTCTATGGCTGAGTACTACTCTATAGTATAAAAATACCACACCTTTTTTATCCATTCCTCAGTTAATGGGAATTTAAGTTGTTTCCAAGATTTAGCTATTACAAATTGTGCTGCTATAAAAACCCATGCACATATTTTGCTGTGGTACGATATTTTTAATTCTTCTGGGAAGATACCCAGAAGGGGAATAGCTGGGTCAAATGGGACCTCTAATCCTAGTTTTTTGAGGTATGTCCACTCTGATTTCCAAGTAGTTGCATCAGTCTACACTCCCACCAACAGTGGAGAAGGGTTCCTTTTTCCCCACAGCCCCTCCAGCATTTGTTATGAGTTGGTTTCTTAATGATAGCCATTCTTTTTGGGGTGAGATGGAGTCTTAGTGCTGTTTTAATTTGCATTCCTTGAATGGCCAGTGATGTTGAACATTTTTTCGTATATTTATTTGCTGTTTGCATTTCTTCATCTGAGAAGTGCATACTCCTCTCAGATGCCCATTTTTGGACTGAGTCTTTAAATTTGGGAGGACTGATTATTTTGAGTTCTTTATATGTTCTCAATAGTAATCCTTTGTCTGAGGAGCAGCTGACAAACATTTTCTCCCACATTGTGGGTTGTCTCTTCACTCTATTGGTGGTTTCTCTTGCTGTGCAAAAGCTTTTTAATAAGATGAGATCCCAGTTGCTGATTCTTTGTGACAGTTCCTGTGCATTTGGGGGTTTGTTTGTAAAGTCTTTGCCTGCACCTATGCCTTCAAGAGTTTTACCTAATCTATCCTCTAGTAGATTTATTGTTTCTTTTTAACATTTAGATCTTTGATCCATTCTGAATTTAATTTAGTGCATAGTGAAAGATTTAGGTCCAACTTTAATCTTTGTTTTTTAAAATTTTATTTTAAAGATAGTAAAATCCAGCAAAACAAAACAGAACAAAATCAATCAAAACAAAGCAGTAGGATAGGTACAGAACTTCAAAGCAGGATACTAGGTCAACAATAGCTATTATAGTATATCTTGTTATCTTCACAATAGTTGTTCATTCCATCAGGTATAGCAAAATCAAACCAAAAACAAAGCAGAATAAAACCACTCAAAACAGAATATTGAATAAAGCAAAAAAAAATTAATCAGAATAAAGCGAAACAGTGAGAACAATATTGGGCCTTAAAGACAAGGCAGAAGTAAATCCCCCATGTTTGCTACACTGCATACTGTCATCCTCCCAAAAGGTGCTCAGACTGCTGGCCCCAAGCCTGCAAAATCAACCAAATGATACAAGCATTTAGTTGCTTTATGTCCCTTAGCTGCTATCAATTTAGGTGGTCCTCCAAATCAGCAGGTTGTGGTGGGGGGGTTGTTGATTCTTAGCCTGCATACTGGTAGGCTCACTGGAGGTGCTGACTTTTCTCTTCCTGGAACCCATAGCACAGCTTACCAGGAAGGCTGGCTAGTTGTCTTCTGGTTGGATCCTCTCTGACCCAGCATGGTGGGTTCTCTGGAGCTGCTGATTTTTCTCTTCCTGGAATCTGCGCCGCTCATGCCACTTACCAGGAAGGCTGGCTCCCAACTTTAATCTTTGGCATGTGCAGAACCAGTTTTTCCAACACCATTATTAAGGAGGCTATCTTTCTACTAGTGAATGTGTTTAGCACCTTTGTCAAAGATAAAGTGGCTTAATGTGTCTGGAGTTGTTTCTGCATCTTCTAATCTGTTCCATTGGTCTTCGGCAAGACAGATATTTTAAAATCAAGATTTAATTGAAAAACAGTCATATTTGATAAACAAGGTAAACCTTAAAAAAGAGTCAGTGTAGCAAATGTATGTATTAAAGAAGCTGTGTTTCCACTCATGTTAAACCTAAGATATTTTTCTGAAATTTCAAGAAACTGGGATTAGAGAGGTAGCAGCCAAATATTGTAAGCAAGTCAGTTTCAATGATAATGATGACAATGAATTTTCCTCTGCCTGGGTCTCACACAACAAAGGTAACCTGAAACAACCTGATGCTAACCAATTAGGTATTTTTCAATTGTTTTGTTTCCTACCTACTCTTCCTTACCCATTGCTCTGTTTTCCTGTCCTTACCTCACAAGAAAGCAACTTTGAAATGACCAATCTGCTCTGCGGGGGTGGGAGGGGGGTTAAACACAGGGCCTCACACACACTAAACATATGCTACCGCCAAGCTCCAGCTCCAGCCCCTAAATCTCCACTTTGCTTTGCCTTGTTTTCTTCAGCACTTCTCTGTCTCTAAAACTAACCCCTTCTGCTTGGCTCATCAGAGCACTTATTCTAATTTATAGATTGAAATGTTGCCTAATGACAGAATCAAAAATAAAGCCAATTAAAATCTTTAAGCCAAACTGCTGTCATTTTGTATTTGACAAGTGGAAAATATATGAAAAAAGAAATAAAACATGGGAATAAAAAGAATGAGATGGAATCTCTAGAGCTTAAAAATACAACATGTGAAATAAAACATTCACTGTGTGGACTTAACAGCATATTAGAAAATAGAGAAAATGGGCATGGTGGTGCATGCCTTTAATCTCAGCACTCGGGAGGCTGAGGGAGGAGGATCACTGTGAGTTTGAGACCAGCCTGGGCTACAAAGTGAGTTCAAGCCTGGCCTGAACTGCATAGTGAGACTCTGTCTCAAAAAATAGGGCTGGGAATTTAGCTCAGTAACCTAAGTGCCTGCCTGGCAGGCGTGAGATTGTGAGTTCGATCCCAGGTACAAAAAAAAAAAAAAAAAAAAAAAAAAAAAAAAAAAAAAAAAAAAAAAAAAAAAAAAAAAAAAAAAAAAAAAAAAAAAAAAAGAAAAAGAAAAAGAAAAGCCAAAGTTTCACTACAGTGTTTGCTCTGGCCTCAAACTGTCTCAGCATGTTGACTGTCTGGGATTACAGTCATGTGCCACTATGTCTAGTTTAGAAATGTCTAAAATGCACATCAGGAAGGGAAAGGCTGGAAAGGTAACCCCAATAAACTGTGCTATACACAGTAACCCATGGAACATCAAGAGGTTGAATATTTGGAGCCAAAGTCTAGGAGAAGAAAATCAAACTGCAAAATAACTGAAAATTTTCTGTTTTGTTGCAAATTACAAATGTAATGGTTTTCCAGGTGTGGTGGCACATGCCTATAATCCCAGTACTCAGGACGCTGAGGAAGGAAGATTACCATGAGTTGGAGACCAGCCTGGGGTATACAGGGAGGCTCTGTTTCAAAAAAAATAATCCAATTGTCTAGGAAACTCAATGAGCACTCAACAGAATAAACACACATACATAAACCACACGAAAGAGCATAATATTTATATTGATAAAAACCATAGTAAAGAGAAAATCTTAGAAGCAATCAGAAATAAAAGACAATTGGATAGAGTGGTAGAAAGGTAAGAATTTCCTGACTTATCAGAAACATGCAAATCAGGAGATAGACAATGGCATAACTGATTTAAAGTGGTGAGAAACAAAACTACCAACCCAGAATTCTTTATTGGCAAAACTATTCTTCAAAGATAAAGTCAATATCAAGACACTTTTAGATAAGCAGAAGCTGAGAAAATTTGTCACCAGTAGACCTGTATTAAAATAAATAGTAAAGGAAGTTCTTTAGGCTAAAGAAAAATAATGTCACATAGAAAACTAGGTAGACAAAAAGAAATTAAGATATAGAAATGGTAAATACGTGAAAATATATAAGACTTTTCATCTCAGTTTAGAATCACTCTAAATAAACTGTTTAGGGCAAAAACTCAAAAAAACACAATATGGACTGGGTTTCTAATGTTCTGTAGCTTGGATGTTGTGTTTGCCAAGGGTTCACATGTTGGAAGCTGGGGACGCAGTGTGGCAATATGAGAGGTGGTGGGACCTTTAAAAGGTGCAGGCAACTGGGAGGTCTTAGGTCACTGGAGGCTCACCTCAGGAAACGTTGAAGTCATTCTTATGGGATCCCTGAGTTTGCTCTCATAAAAAGGTTGTTGTTTAAAAAAACAAAAACAAAAACAAAACAGAAACAAACCTGGCCCTCCCAGGACTCTGCCTTCCTGTCACACCATGTAGTGGTGCCCTGTTGCACACACCTCTGCCATTGTAGTGCAATCTACCATGAAGTAATGTATTTAAGAAGGCCCTCATTGGATCTGGCACTATACTTAAAGTTTGCACTTTAAGGTTGCAAAACTATATAAACTTCTTCCTTTATAGGTAACCAGCATTAGGTATTCCATTATAGTAAATGAAAAACAGACTAATATCCATAAGTAAAAACAAAATATAAGGATAACAGGATGGGAATAGGAGATTTTAAGTATATTATTAGAAGTTTCTTAAATTATGCCTGAGATTGTGTATTTTAAAAATGGTTTGATGCATTTAAAATATTGTGAATACTCAAAGTAATCCCTTAAAAAATGATACCAGGAGTTATAACTAACATATTAGTTTCCTATGGCTGCCAAAACAAGTTACCACAAACCAGTGTCTTAAAAAAAGCAGAAATTAATTTTCTCATGTTTCTAAAGGCTTAAAATCTGAAATCAAAGTGTTGGAAGAGCCAAAGCTCTAGTAAATAACCCTTCCATTCCTCTCTCTAGTTTTTGGTGATTGCCAACAAACTCTGGAAATACTTGGTCTGTATATTATCACTCCAATATCTGTGCTTATCACATGATATTCTCTTGTTTTCTCTGCTTCTAAGGATACTAGTCACTGTATTAGGGTCTATATTAATCCAATATGATCTTATCTTAGCTAGTTGTATCTTCAAAGACCTTATTTCCAAATAAGGTCATATTCTGAGTTTCTGTTGTATATAAATTTGGGGATGCTATTTAACTTTATATGGCTAACACACCTGAAGTGGATATATATAATGGAGTTATAAGACATACTCAATATACTATTTGATTATTAGAAATCTGACAATCATCTCTGATATGAAAAATAATAGAGTTAAACCTCCACATAGCTAAGCTGGTCAGCTACTCAGTTCTAACCCAGCTTAAACATTTTGGTCAGTAGAAGACCCAGTTTGTTTATTTCTGTTCACCTAGTGTCATTTTCTTCTTTCTTACAATCTATCTACTACTCAAGAGGTTCATCAGATGGGAACCCCTCACCCAGGGTGCCTGCTTTAAACACTTTACTGTGTCCATTTCCTGGACAGTCATTTATTTAAGGGTGAGTATATACCAAAATTTAAGCCAACTATGGTGGCAGTGACCTTGGAAGGCCTGGATGACTGAACTCGAGGATATACTTCCCTGGGTGGTCCTGAAAGAGCAAGGTTCCCTGGGCCTCTCATTTTGAAACAAAGTCTTTTAAAGGAGTTTACCCCTTTACATTCTTGGGCCTGAGTTGGCTGGGATCTGTCCATTTCTTAAGATGTCCTTGAGACCTTTTTCCTATTGTCCTATGCAAAGTACTTGGCTTCCTCTTCTCCCCCCCTCCCCACCAGTGACAGAGATTCAGCTTAGATTTTGTACTAAGCTTCTTTCTTTCTTTCTTTCTTTCTTTCTTTCTTTCTTTCTTTCTTTCTTTCTTTCCTTCTTTCTTAAAATTTGGAGACAGGATTCACTAAATGACTAACTTGCCCAGGCTGGGATCAAACTTTCAGTCCTCCTGCCACCAAACTCCTGGGCTCCATTTTAATGCTAATCTTTTTGGCAAACATGCTTTTCTTGGTCTTAACTTTATACTGCTTTTCTGGGTCTTAACTTTATAGTGCTTCTTTTCTTGTGAAGGTGCCAAGTTTTTCACATCCTTTGGCTCTGTGTTTTGTTCCTGATTCTCATTACAGATCTAGATAACAACAGCCAGCTGTACCTATGCCATAACCTGAATTTTAGGCTATCTTGAAATTTCTTTCACCAGATTAATTAGTCTATCATCATTAAATTCAGCCTCATATGAAGTCTAAAAATGTGGGCAAAATGTAGACAAATTCTTTGCCAAGATGAAGCATGTATGAGTGGTTCCAGTTTCCAATAGAGTCTTCCTTCCCATCTGAAACCTTTGAGCCTGGCCTTTCCTGTCTGCATTCCTATAACACTCTGGTCTTCTAAACTCTGACTGAGATTGTCCATTAAGCTCTTCTTACTACAATCTATGGCTTCTCTAGCTGGCATCTTAAAACCTTTCCAAACTCCTCCCACAAATCAGTTCCAAGGGCTTTTGAGTCACATGGCCAGATGTAGTTATGGTAGTGACCTCAGTTTTCTGGTACCAATTTTCTGTATCAATCACTTTTTTATCACTGGGACAAAATACACAATACCTGCCACTTAAAGGAAGAGAAGTTTATTTTGACTCACGGTTTTAGAGAGTTCATTCCATAGTTGACTGGCTCCAAGGTAGAAATAGCATGGCAGAAATACCTGATGAAGGGAATCTATTCAATTCATGGCAGCCAGAACGGAGAGAGAGAGAGACAGAGACAGAGACAGAGACAGAAAGAGAAAGGGAGGAGGGAGAAGCCAGAGAATACACTCTTCCAGGTCACTCTCTGTCTTGGTTACTTTTCACTCATTGCTGAGACAAAATAACTGACGCCCAAAATTAGGGAAGGAAAGGTTTATTGAGCTTACAGTTTTTGGAGGTTTCAGTCCATAATGAGCTGGCTCCAAGGCAGGGTGGCATGGCACCAGCGTAACGCTTCAAGGTAGCAACCGAGCAAAAGCAGCCAGAGCCCAAAAGGGGGCAAGAGCAAGCCTCTTCTCCTCCCTTATATTGTACACAGGCCACCCCCTCCCTCCAGGGTGGGTGTAGCATTCACAAATCTCCTTGCCTTCCTTTGCACAGGATGAGGATGTTTACAAAGTAAGACCCCTGGCTCCCTGCTGAGTCTCTCAGCTAAACTTCTGACCTTCTCAAATTGACACAATGAACAGGTAACTGCTTATGCTCTACACCCCAGGATGTAGAGCTGCTGAGTTACTTAATTAAGCTTCTAGACTTCTCAAGTTGACACCATGTATGAACCATAACACTCTCCCAGTGACATATGTCTTCTGACCAGGTCCCATTTCCTAACAGTACATTCAGCTATGAACTTTTTTTTTTTTCAGCACCGGGGATTGAACTCACAGCCTCAGGCCTGCCAGACAGGTGCTTAAGCCACTGAGCCAAACTCCCAGCTCTAGTTTTTTGAGGCAGGGTCGCACTATGTAGCTCAGGCCAGCCTTATGCTTACGTTGTAGCCCAAGCTGGCCTCGAACTCACAACTCAGCTATGAACTTATTAGTGAATTAACCCACTAATGATTATAGCACCTCAATGGTCCAGTATCCTTCCAAAAGGGACATTTTTGGGGAGAAGTTTTATTTTTATTTTTTAATTAATTTGTTTTTATTTATTTTTGGTTTTTTTGAGACAGGATCTTGCCATATAGTGCAGGCTGGCCTTGAACCCACTATGTAGCCCAGCTGGCCTTGAACTTGAAGTGGTCCTCTTGCCTCAGTCTCGTGAGTGCTGGAATCACAGGTATGCACCACCATGCCTGGCAGTCTACCTTTTATTTGTACCAGTGTTTGTATTACTTCCACTTGTCCATATATAAATGTCTTACCAAAATATCCTGCATACGGATAAATCATTCTACGTATGATACATTTGTGTGGAAGAGTAAGGTGAATATAAATCTATCATTATGAAAGTAAAAAGGAAAAGCCTGATGATACTTAAACCTCCCCATTTTAATTATTTTAGTCTTATATTTTCATTTTGAAAATACTCTAAAAGTCAGATATAAAGTATTTGAGAACATACAGAATACTGCTGTGAGATTTCAGGGATCACAGATTTACATTTATGATTATGTTGTTACCTAGCAATATTTTAAGTGATATAACTTGGATTTTTCAGGGTATTAGAGTTTGAATCCAGAGCTTAGTGCTTGCTAAGCAAATGCTGTACTCCTGACCAATATCCTAGTCCAGTACTTTTTAATGTGTCAGCAGTAAAGTCAGATATGTCCTAGAATCAAAATGACAATTGACTCATGGCTGTTAGTGTGATTATTTTGAATTCTTTTAATAGTTTAAGGACAAAATATTCCTTCTGTAATATTCTTCTGCAATATTACTTCATGCTGCAGTATCACCTACTTTTCCTTTGGCATGAATGTATTATTCATATTTTTAAAGAAATAAGACTTATGAATATAGTGTTGTTGCTAAAGTGCAAATTATTCTGAGTTCAGCGTGCTTGTGTTATTGTGTGCCCTGGGATGGCTCAGCTCTCCTTCTCCTCCATTTTTCTTTATTTTAATTACTGAGATTTTATTCTCTATGACTCTGTTGGATTCTACTTCGTTCTTTTGCAGATTCAAATGAAGACACAGGCCTGGAAATATTTGGCAGCATTTGGTTACGTGTTGGTATTCCAGATGATGCCAAAGTTTTCATTTTGAATGCATGCTTTCGTTTTAAAAATGAAAATGAAGCTCAGAAATGCTGAGTAACTTTTTGAGGTCAGATAACTACAAAGGAGCAGAACTATAATTTGAATTTACAGAGTTTGGCTCCTATCATACCAGTGTTTCCCAAAGTGGTATGCATACTATTGGTGATATAGCTGATCACTTTAAATGATTGATAGGTAAATATTTTTATTTTAGCAATTTTCTAGGTATATAATATGTTAGAGAATATAATTAATTATACATCAAAACTTGCCTTTCTCAGACTTTTGCACTAGGCAGGGTTAAAGTCGATAGTGCCATAAAAATCTATCTTAGAGCACATAAAACAGAATATGTTCAGGCAAGCAGATACATTGATATTTCCAAATTTTAGCTACTGGTCCTTCTGTTATGTAAAATTAATAATGTTAAAGATAGTATAGATCAGTTATATGACTTTTTGTACAATGAGTGCTTATATCCTTCTCAACAAAATATTGAACTTTCTTCCATAAACTCTCAGTTTTATGCAAATCAATATGAAGACTTATTTCTTATACAAAATCTATTGCAGCAATAGGAAAAATTGACTTGCTAATGTAAATATCGGGAAGTCTTTCCCACCAGACTGTTGTGTGGATATTTAACAAACTTGTTAAAATTGTCAATCACAGTTAGGAATTTAGCTCAGTGGTGAGCACAAGGTCATGAGTTCAATTCCTGGTACCAAAAAAAAAAAAAAAAAAAAAGTTAATCACATTACAATAATGACTTTTCTTTCTCAGATAGGTGGTGACCAAAGCTACACTTGTTCTATAATCAAGTTCAGTGACTTTTGAAAAAAAGACCCTCTCTTGTCTGTTCAAGTTGTAAGAAAAACTTTAAGGACTTCCAAAAGGAACCCCATAAGACACTGCGTGTAGTTCTGGTTGACTTTGCAAACTAGCCTATTTCACAAATACATTTCATCATCCCAAAACTTTTTTTTCCAAAATATGCTTATGAAAATATAACATGTGCAAAACTGAGGGCCGACAATTCTCATGAAAGCAAAGTGTGGGATACATGCCACATTTGTGTGCTTTTAGGATCTTGTGGTTATCTGAATTATCTGGTTGGTGTTGGGAGTTTCAAGGTTTCCAGTAACATCATTTCCTCCTGTACATTCTCTGTGTGTGTTTACTGTGTCCTGTGCCTTGCTGGGTCCATTTATTAGTTCTAGTTTATTTCTTCAGGGCTTTCTATGAGGTGGCTGTCTTCACGGAGGATTCAGACAAATTATTCTCTCTTTCTAATCTCTTTTCCCCGTCTTTCATTGAATTTCTATGGTTTCCAGTATGGTGTTGAGTAGAATGGAAGGACTGAGTGTGGGTTTCTTCCCAATCTCAGAGGGAAAGCATTCAGGCTTCCTCTTCGAGAATAATGTGTGCTGGCGACCGGCGCGGACTCCAGGAAGAGAAAGATCTGTGCCTCCCATGTGCCTACTGGTGCACGGGCTGAGAATCAAGCCACTCCCACCCCCACCGACCTCCGCCAACAACCTGCTGGTTTAGGGGACCAGCCAAGTTGGTAGCAACTAATGTACATAAAGCAACTAAATGCTTGTATTGTTTGGTTGATCTTGCAGGCCTGGGGCCCTCAGTCTGAGCATCTCTTGGGAGGATGACAGTGTGCAATGTAGCAAATATGGGGAATTCCCTTCTGTCTTGTCTTTGAGGCCTAGTATTGTTCTCATTGTTTTGCTTTATTCTGATTAGTTTTTTTTTTCTTTATTTCATGTTCCGTTTTGATTGGTTTTATTCTGTTTTGTTTTTGGTTTGATTTACTATACCTGGTGGAATGGCCAACTATTGTGAAGATAACAAGATATATTATAGTAGCTGCTAGTATCTTGCTTTGAAGTTCTGTACCAGTTCTATTGCTTTGTTTTGATTGACTTTGCTCGGTTTGTTTGGTTGGATTTTACTATCTTTAAAATAAAATTAAAAAAAAAGAATAATGTGTGCTAAAGTTTTTCACAGAGTTCTGTATTTCTCTTTTCCGTACTGGGTCTTCAATGCAAGGACTTTGCACTGAATTATATCCCCACCCTATCCCCCACCCTTTAAAAAAAGTTTTGAAGCACAGCACTTGGGAGGCTGAGGCAGGAGGAGCACCTCAAATCTGAGACCAATCTGGGCTACGTAGTGAGTTCAAGGACAGCCTGAACTACATAGTGAAACCCTGTCTCAATGCTTCCCCCCAATAAAATTTTGAGAGAGAGTCTTCCTAAGTCACTAATCATTCAGGCTGGGTTCAAATTTGTGATTCTCTTGCCTCAGCCTCCCTGAAATTTTAGGTATGTGCCCCCATGACCAACTCTTGACTTCTGTTTTAGTATTACCTATTTTTATTCTTATTAAGCATCATGTTTAGGTGGAATTAACCTCATTTACAGATGAGAATACTGCATCTCAAAGAGCTTATGTAGATTGTCCACAGTCATGGAGCTAGCAAGAGGCATCAAGGCTCAATGCCACTGCTCTTTCAACTACATAAAATGATCCAGTTTGTCAAGTGTTTGTTGCTCTATTCAGTTTAAACCATTTCCTTTGTAAACTGTTATCAAGTTCATCCCACATGCTGTGAACCAAATTTATTTGTTTGTAGTAGCAACAGTTTTCCAACTGAGGGCAGGGGATATAACTCAGTGGCAGAGAAGGCATGAGATCCTGACTTAAATCCCAGAACCTAAACAACTGAAGCAACAAAACCTAAAATTTAGATGAGAACCATGCAATTTTTTAAAGAAGGATCAGCAGGGCGTTTTGTATAGATAACTTAGAAAGTTAAGAGGAAGTCACTTTACTAATGGTATTAATGTTCGATCAGGAAGGCACGTTCCATTAAGCATCAAAGTGATGCTGGATTTTAGTTCTTAAAGCATGATTTGTGTGTCCAGAGATAATTTGTGACAACAATCACGTATTGGACAGCTCTGCCTGTTCTAAAGGCCACTTTAAGTATAGGTTGTTCTTATGGAACAGCATCGTCTGTCTGTTAATTGCCATTGTCTTCTGAGCATTTTATCAGAGAATATCTTTTCTTTCTAATTTTATTGGGAGATAATTTATTCATTATTTAAGAATTTTAGATAGGGACATTTTAATTTTAGGTTTAATTTCTTTTTTATCTTCGTATATTTATATGTTCTAATTCACTCGTTTCAGATTGAGGGATAATTTAAAATGTGCAAATTAGCTCATCTCTCTTCTTCAGGTTATAACTAAATATGAAGAGTGTCAGAGAGGCTGGGTGAGGTGGTGCTTGCCTGGAATCCCAACTTCTCAGGAGACTGAGGCAGGAGGAACACAGGTTGGAGGTCAAACTGGGCAACTCAGTGAGGCTCTGTCTCAAAATAAAAAATAAAAAGGGCTGGGGAATGTTTTGGGATTGAAGGAAACCCCTGTGGCCACCTTTATCATTTTATACATGAAGAAACCAAGACCTAGAGAACGTAAGCCACATGTATAAAATTAGGCAAAACTAGGACTCAAGCATAGTTTTTATGTTTCCAAGTTCATAGTTTGAATTTCCACAGGCTGACACCCAGCAGAGATTGACTGCAATGATTTACTTTTAGAGTTCCTTTCAGCTCAGAGAGTCTTTTGTTATATTTCCCTATTATATGTAGAGTTTTATCATTCCTAGATACGCCAATATTTGGGCTAGTTCACGCTACTCCTCTTAAATGAACATTTCAAATTAAAAGCAATAGTTAAGAAACTATAACCTGATACATGGCATCTATGAAAGATGATGTGAAAATACAAGGGAGACCATTACTAGACAAGGGGAAGGGAATAAGGAGGAATGGGAGGAGGGTATGGGGAGCATAATGGGGAAGAATGGGATAAAAATTAATGCATATATGAAAATGCCACATTGAAACCTAGTATTTTGTAAAATTAGTGCACTAATGAAATATATTTAAATAAGCATTCCATGTGCTGTGTTACCAATCACGCTTCATTCAGACAGATAAAATCTTAAAAGTTGCAGCCCACTTAAATAGAATCATGACCACTTTTGAATAAAAACACTCAGGATTCATATACTTGTTGTAGTTAACTGGAGCAAGGTGGTGTAACTTTGTGTTTTATAGGCTCACAGGTTGCCCTTCTGACACCAAGAAGGGACCTACAGTTTTCCTGTCATGTTGTAGATATTCACCTGTTGTGACCCCATATACCTGTGCCTAAATTAGGAACTTAACATTCAGCCTTCCCATGACACAAAATTAGCCTGAAAAATATAAAAGATATTTCATGCTTTAAAACATTAAATGTGCACTGGCAAGAATTGAAATATGCATATTCAAGTTTTGAAATCTCCATGGTAAGATTGCATGAAGCAACAAGAATGCTTTCTGTTAAGAAAAAAGAAATTTTAACTTTTCTTGGATACTGATAGAAATCATTTTATGTCTTTTTTTTACTTTAAAGAGAATAAAACGGAACAAAGCAGATCAGAACAGAGCAATGCAAGTAACACAGGACTTCAAAACAAGACAACAGAAGATCACCAGTGGCTACCATAATGTATCTTGTTTTCTTTGAAATAGTTGTCCTTCAAAACCAGACAATAGTTGGCCTTCAAAAGCAGACAATAGGAAATCAACAATGGCTACCATAATGTATCTTGTTTTCTTCAAAATGGCTGTCCATACCCTCACATGTGTTCAAGTCAAATAATAGAAAACAGACTAAAACCAATCAAAACAGAGAATAAAGGCATTATTGGACTTCAAAACAATATGATAGGAAATCAGCAATGGCTACCACAATGTCTCATTTTCTTTGAAGTAGCTGTTCATAACATCACACATAATAAAATCAATTCTTGTAAACTCTTTAGGGGAAGTTCTAGGCATGTATAAGCCTATACATGTACATCTCTCCTTTCTGTATTAGAGGGAAAAATAAAATACAAGAAAAACAAGAAACAAAAGAGACAAATAAATAACAGTAACAAAGTCAAAAACAATAACATTATAGGCTTTCAGAACAAGGTGGTAAGAACATAACTAAGGTTGTTATTTTGTATAGTTATCTTCGAAAGAGTTACTCAGATTACCAGATATAGACATGCAAAACTGATCTAATCCTATGAATGTTAACTGTTTTGTTCCAAGAACTAATAGAACTATTAATACAATCATCTTAGCTATCTTAAGTGTATATACAAATTTATATCTTTTTTCTTTTCCCTTCTTCTTTTCTCCTTTTCCCTAGAGGAGTTATTTTTTTCCCCTTTGAGCAGCTTCTTACCCTTTCACAATATTTATTGAAGATTTTGTATCTTATTTACTCTTTTAGTTCCTTACACTAGAGAGACAATATAGTACTTACACATGTGTGTTTGATTTATTTCACTAATGAGTATGGTCTCAAGTCACATCCATTTACCTATAAAAGCCTCAATGTGATCCTTCTTTATAGCTGAGTAGTACTCCATTGTATAAAAATACCACATCCTTTTTATTCATTCCTCAGGTGATGAGCATTTGCATTGTTTCCAAGATTTAGCTATTACAAATTGTGCTGCTATAAACATGGGTGCACATATATCACTGCGATATGATGTTTTCAGTTCTTCTTGGAATGTGCCCAGAAGCAGAATAGCTGAGTCAAATGGGACTTCCAATCCTAGCTTTTTGAGGAACCTCCAGACTGATTTCCACAGTGGTTACACTGGTCTACACTGCCATCAACAGTGTAGAAGAGTTCCTTTTCTCCGACAGCCTCTCCAGCATTTGTTATCAGTGGTTTTCTTGAACCTGGTCATTCTTTCTGGAGTGAGATGGAATCTCAGTGTTGTTTTAATTTGCATTTCTCTAATGACCAATGATGCTGAACATGTTTTCATGTATTTAATTGTCATTTGTATTTCTTAAGTGTGTATTTCTCTCTGATGCCCATTTTTGGATTGGGTCTTTGAATTTCAGAGGCCTGATTTTTTAAAAAATTCTTTATATGTTCTAGATAGAAGTCTTTTGTCTGAGGGATAATTGACTAAGTTTTTTCCCCAATTCATGGATTTTCTTTTCACTCTGTTGGAGATTTCTTTTGACATGCAAAACTTTTTAGTAAGACGAGATCCCAGTTATTGATTCTGGGAAGTACTTCCCATGCAGTTTGATTTTTTGTTATGAATTCCCTGCCTACCCCTGTCTTCAAGATTTCTACCTACTTTGACTTCCAGCAGATTTAGTGTTTCCATTTTAATATTTAGATCTTTGATCCATTTTGGCTTTAGTGTAGTGCATGGTGATAGGTGTGGGTCTTGTTTTAGTTTTTGGCATATGCAAAGCCAGTTTTTCCAGCACCACTTATTAAAGAGGCTATCTTTCTTCCAGTGAACATGTTTGGTCCCTTTGTCAAAGATAAGGCAGTTGAGTGTGTTTGTAGTTCTTGTTGTATCTTTTAATCTGTTCCATTGATCTCCAGGTCTGTTTTTATTCCAGTACCATTCTGATTTTATCACAGCAGCTTTGTAGTACAGTTTCAAGTCAGGGATTGTGATGCCGCCTGCCTTGCCTTTGTTGCCCAGAATTGCCTTTACTATTCTAGGTCTCTTCTGGTTCCACATGAATTTTAGGAATGTTTTCTCTAGATCTGTGAGGAATGATAATAGTATTTTGATTGGAATTGCATTAAATCTGTATAACAATTTTGGAAGAATGGCTATTTTTACAATGTTGGTTCACCCTTCCTATCCATGAACAAGAAATGTCTTTCCATTTTCTGAGATCCACTTCAATTTCTTTTTTCAGAGTACCATAATTTTCACTGAATAGATCTTTTATTTCCTTTGTTAGATTGATCCCTAAGTATTTTTGGATGCTATTGTGAAGGGTGTAGTTTCTCTTATTTATCTCTCAGTGAGTTTGTTGTTTGCATACAAGAATGCTATTGATTTTTGAGTGTTGAATTTGTATCCAGCTGCATTACTGAAGTTGGTTATTGTTGTAGTCTGGAGTTATAAGGAGAACAATTGTATACAGGACACAGAATTTATAATACTGTTTTATAATGGTCACCCAGAGGTAAACACAAGAAAGTGCAGGAAAATCTGTCCACAACACTAAAGACCCAGAATATTTAGCCAAGGGTCTGGATCCCACAACAATGTCCTGCATGAGTCCAGCTAAAGACACAGACACCATGACAATGCCTCCCATAAATCCAACTGGAAATCTAAGAGCCCATGATAATGACTCATGCCAGTGTGTTTTACATATTTGTGCTGGGAAGGCCAAAGGTCAGCAGTGGAAGCTAGAAAGTCTATGCCAGCAGGGTGAAGGAGCTGTACTAGTAGGTTGAGGGTTCTATATTGGAGACAAGAAGTCATGCTCAAAATAAGGACCAAAGCTCCCCTGAAAAGTACTACAGCCATCCTCAGCAGCAATGAGGTCCTGAGCTTCTCCGATGATGAGAACAGTTGAGTACGGGTCAGGAAGCCCAGTGTGAGAAGCTTAGCCAGCACACATCTTCCCCTCCAGAGTCAGGAAGTGATGCTCAATGTAACAAGCAGAGCTCCCCCAAAGTGAACCACAGCCACTCTCATTGACAAGGTCCAGAGCTCCTCCAATGATAATGGCCGAATCCATATTGGGGAACCCAGCATGACAAGCTCCTCCAGGAAAACCAACAGTTTCAAACAGCAACATTTAGGAGAACCCACAACACCTCATTCTTCTCCACATCTCTATTTATGCTGGCAACTTTTTTCAGGTGGGCCATCTACACTCAGCACCATGCTGGTGTAATTCATCTGGTGTTAAGTTGACCACCAGTTTTTAATCCATAACAGTTATTAATCTAGAAGTCTTTCAATGGATTTTTGGGGGTCTTCTATATAGAATATGAGGTCCTCTGCAAATAAGGATAATTTAGCTTCTTCCTTTCCTAACCTTATTCCTTTTATTTCTTTCTCTTGTCTAATTGTTCTGGCTAATGTTTCCAGCACTATATTGAATAGGAGTGATGATAGTGGACATCCTTGTCTTGTTCCTGATTTTAGAATGAAAGCTTTCTGTTTTTGACCATTTAATATAATACTGGCTGTTGGTTTCTCATAGATGGTTTTTATCAGATTGAGGTAAAGGCCATCTATTCCAATTTTCTGTAGGGTTCTTATCATGAATGAGTGTTGGACTTTATCAAAAGCTTTTTCTGCATCTATTGAAATGATCATGTGATTCTTATCTTTGGCCCTATTGATATGATGTATTACATTTATTGATTTGCATATGTTGAACCATCCCTGCATTCCTGGGATGAATTCCACTTGGTTGTGGTATATAACCTTATTGATGACTTGCTGCATTCTGTTTGCCAGTATTTAACTGAGGATTTTTGCATCTATGTTCATTAGAGAGACTGGCCTATAATTCTCTTGTTTTTTTTTTTTTGTTGGGTCTTCCTCTGGTGTTAGTATTAGGGTAATACTTGCTTCCAGGAATGGGTTAGGGAGAATTGCTTCCCTTTCAATTTCATTGAAGAGTTTGAAGAGTGTCGGCATTAAGTCTTCCCTAAATTTCTTGTAGAGTTCAGCTGTGAATCCATCAGGACCTGGGCTTTTCTTTGTTGGAAAGGTTCTAATTATATTTTCAATTTCATTAACTGAAATTGGGTAATTCAACAGTTTTACATCTTCTTGATCCAGCTTTGGTAATTCATATGTTTCTAGGAATCTGCCCATTTCTTCTGTGTTATCGAACCTATGAAAGTAAAGGTTTTTGAAGTAGGTATTGATGATCTTCTGTATTTCCACAGGGTCTGCAGCAATTTCACCCTTTTCATTCCTTACTGCAAGAATTTGAGTTTTTTGTTTCCTTTTTTAATAAGGTTGGCTAGGGGCTTATCAATTTTACTTATTCTTTCAAAGAACCAACTATTTGATTCATTAATTCTTTGTATTGTTTTCTTAGTCTCTATTGCATTAGTTTCTGCTCTGATCTTTATAATTGCCTCCCTTCTTTTGGCTTTGGGCTTGACTTGCTCTTTTTTTTCTAGATGTTTGAGGTGTAGCATCAGGTTGTTTATTTGTGTTCATTCTGTTTTCCTGATATGGGAATTCACTGCAATAATTTCCCTCTGAAGACTGCTTTCATTGTATCCTACAGGTTCTGGTAAGTTGCATTTGTATTTTTGTTTGCTTGTAGATATTGTTTAATTTCTTCTTTAATTTCCTCTGTGACCTATTGGTCATTCAGGAGCACATTATTTAATTTATGTGTGTTTATGGAGTTTTCGAAGTTTGTCTTTAATTTCCAGTTTCATGGCACTATGATCAGATAATACACATGGGATAATTTCAGTTCTTTTGCATGTGCTTAAGTATGTTCTATGGGCTACCATGTGGTGTATTTTGGAGAATCTCCCATGTGTAACTGAGAAGAATGTGTATTCTGATGTTGTTGGGTGGAACATTTTGTACACGTCTACTAATCCCATTTGTTCACAAGTTGATTCAGTTCTGTTATTTCTTTGCTGATTTTCTGTCTAGCTGATCTGTCTCTTTGTGTCAATGGGGTGTTCAGGTCTCCTGTTATGATTGTGTTATTGCTTATTTGATTTTTCATTTCTACTAATACTTGTTTTATATAGCTGGGTGCTCCCATATTTGGTGCATATATATTTATGTCTTGCTCTTGAAGTTTTCCCCTAACTAGCATGTAGTGATCTTCCTTATTTCTTTTGATCATTCTTGGTTTGAAGTTCACATTGTCTGCAAATAGGATAGCTACCCCTACTTTTCTGGGGGATTCCTGTTGCATGAAGTACTGTTTTCCATCCTTTGACTTTCAGTCTATGAATTTCCTTTTGGGTTAGATGGTTTCTTGTATGCAGCATATGGTTGGATGTTGTTTCTTGATCCATTCTGCCAGTCTGTTTCTTTTAATTGGTGAATTGAGTCTGTTTACATTAATAGTTGTAACTGACATATATTGGCTTATTTTTGTCATGTTATCTTTCTGCTGTTGGTTCTTTACCTTTCCCCTCTGTTTAACTGTTTGCCCTGCTTGGTGGTTATTTTTATGTTGGTGTTATTGAAGTCATAGTTATTTTTATGTCTATCTAGTATATCTTTCCATATTCTTTGCAGGGTTGTTTTGGTGGTCATGAAGTTCTTCAGCTGTTTTTTGTCTTGGAAGTATCTTATTTCTCCATCAATTTTGAAGATAGTTTTGCAGGGTACATCAATCTGGGTTGGAAGTCATTTTCCTTTAGGATTTGAAATACTTCACGCCATTCTTTACTTGACTTAATTGTTTGTGTTGAGAAGTCTGCTGTGATTCTGATGCACTTTCCCTTATAGGTGATTTGTTTCTTTTCTCTAACAGCTTTTAATATTATGCTCTTATATTGAATTTCTGGGATGTTGATTATTATATGTCTGGGTATAGATTTATTTTGGTTATGGCTAACTGGAGTTGTATATGCTTCACTTATTTGCATGTCAGTTTCCTTTCCCATGTTTGGGAGTTTTTCAGCAATTACATCTGTAAACAGTCTTTTGATATCACTTGTGTTGTCATTTTTTTGTTTACACCTATCAGTCTGATACTGTTTTTTTTTTTTTGCATTATCTCGCAACTCTTGAATTGTTATTTCCTGATTCCTTGTTATTTTTAAAAGATCTTTCCTTTCCTGTTCTTGTCTTCAAGGTCTGAAAGTCTATCTTCACATTCATTAAGGTGGTTTTGCCAGCTTTCAATGGAATTTTTGATTTCTTGGATATTTCTTTGAATCTGTTTCATGCCTTCTAATTCTGTCTTTTTTTTT
>RJWM01013926.1:0-51986 GCA_004363535.1 Dasyprocta punctata | reverse complement strand
TATGGAGAATGAGTTGGAAAGGAAAGAGACAGAAGACAAAATTTGGTTAGTGATTATATTTGTCTGTCTTGTTCAAGAAAATAGAACCAATAGAATATGCATATATATGCAACAATTACACACATGTACACTTTCATCTATTTTTCTATATATGTCCATACATTGTCTATCAATCATCTATCTATCTATCTGTCATCTATCTAAATAGAGTTTTAAAGATTTGTCACATGCCATTGTGGAAGATAAGTCCAAAACCACAGGGCAGGTGAACAGATTGAAAATACTGGCAAGGTTAATGTTTTTGCCTGGAGTGTAAAGGTAGTCTATAGGCAGAGTTCACTCCTGTTCAAGGAAATTCAGTCTTTTTTCTCTTAAATTTTTGAGAGATTCAGTGAGGCTCATCTACATAATGGAAGATAACCCATTTCATTCAATGTCCATTGTTTTATTTATTTATTTATTTATTTTTATTTTAAAGATAGTAAAATCCAACAAAACATAACAGAACAAAGTCAATCAAAACAAAGCAGTAGAACTGGTACAGAACTTCTGAGAAAGATACTATGAAAACAATAGCTACTATAGTATGTCTTGTTATTTTCAGAATAGTTGACCTTTCCAACAGGTATAGTAAAATCAAATGAAAACAAAACAAAACAAAATAAAACAAAACAAAACAAAAAACCACAATAAAACCAATAAAAACAGAGTATAAAATAAGGCCAAAAAATTAATCAGAATAAAGCAAAACAATGAGAACAATATTGGGCCTCAAAGACAAGGCAGAAGAGAGTCCCCTATTTTTGCTCCATTGCAAACTATCACCTTCCAAAGAGATGCTCAGGCTGCCAGCCCCAGGACTATAAAATGAACAAAACAATACTAGCATTTGGTTTTTTCATGTACCTTAGTTGCTATCAATGTAGGCAGACCTCTAAATGAGCAGGCTGCTTTACGGGGGGAGGGGGAGATCTTTGTCTTTGATTCTTAGCCCACGTGCCAGTAGGCGTATGGGGAGGGGGGGCACATGTTTCTCTTCATGGGGTCCACGCCAGTTGTGCAGGTCCCCAGAAGGCTGTCTTACTTCTGTCCTGGCTGGAGGCACTCAGGCCTGGCTGGGCAGGCTCCCAAGAAGCCCATTTCTTTCTCTTCCTGGGGTCCATGCCAGTCGCACAGGACCGCGGAGGGCTGTCTTACTTGTGTCCTGGTTGGAGGCACTCAGGCCTGCAATGTCCATTGTTTTAAATATCAATAAGTCTTTTAAATATTATCAAAGTAATATCTGGATTGTTTCTCAGCTCCAACACCAGGTAGATTGACAAAGAAAATTAAGCAACACAGGAATACTATTGTGAACTAAATGTAAGAAGGCACAGCTTGAAGTAGAAGGACTGATGATATAGAGGAATAACTGATAAAAGTTAGATTCAGAATGTATGAGACTTTGTGATTATAGAAGTGTAGAGTGAGGAGAAATACAATACTCTCTTCTGAATCAGTAAATCTAATGATGTCATCTCTTAGTGGAAGGAAATAATCTGAGGAAGTAATCTAGATAGGGAAGAGAAATAAATGTTCTAGATGTCTGCAAACAGAGGCATTTTAAAATTCTCAATGGAAAGACAGTCCAACTTCCCCAAACTTCTTTAGTGTGATGGCAGTCTGACTGTAAGTTAATCTGTCCGGGAATTTGCTCCATTAATTCCTTGAGTAATTCAGGAAACCTGGTCATTTCTACAAAGGAAGTCATCCCTTTTGACCTGATAGTATAATTCACCAGTTAATGGGGGCATCTCATCCTATTGTTTTTGGCAGCCTCTTTGTATCTAAGACTGAAATCAGGCATCAAAAACAGATAATAATTTTATGAATCCACAAACTTATTTGCAACAGGTAATCATTGTAAGAAAAACATTTCCATTAACTTCACTGATTGTTCTACTTTGTCATTTTAGTCTCAGATTGCACTTAATGACTATAACTGCAATGCAAATTTCAAGATAAAGTGCTGCTGAGAATGGACACAATCTTTCAAAAGTGTAGTAGGAGGTGGGGACAAGATGGCAGAAAATTAAACAGCAGGATAAATGGCCTCCCATCCAAATACTGGAATATAACAACATGGAGAAGACAAAGGGGAGGGAGGTGGGTCCTCTGGACCCAGGAAGAAACTAAAATGAGAATTGAAGCCCACAGAAAGAGTGAAAAGAAGTAACCAAACAAAGATGGAGGCTGGTGGCACCTCTGGCGAGCTGAACCCACTTTGCAGTGGGGAGCTGCTGCAACCTGGGGATGCAAAATTAAAGTGCTGGGGACGTGCGATTAAAGTGCTGCAGCAGCAGCGGCTACATTGGAGGCAACAATCTTGGAGTGGATTTAAAAAAGGCTGGTGAGTGAGTGCTGCAAACCCCAACCCCCATCCCCCGAGAGGGAGAGCAAGGGACTGGCAGCCATCTTGGGACTGGAACCACATCTAATTGGGCATGGTCCTGCAGAAATTGCTCCGACTGAGCCCTGGAGGGTCCCAGCAATTGACTATCTAGGCCTGGAGGCCAAGGCCCCATGCATGTGTGCCCTAGGGGTAATAGGGGAAGTTTAATGGACAACTGGCCCAGTTCCCAGGCAGCGACCCCACCCCCACACACTGTGCCAGACTTTGGCGTAGCCAAGATGGACTGGGGAAAGACAGTGGGCCGCACACCCGGTTGTAACCATCAGACATCCACAACCAGCACCAGCTCACTCCAGAGAAATTACAAGATCCCTGGAACATCCCAGGAAAATGCCAAGACAAAGAGGTAGGGGGCAGTCTGTGGCCTCCAATTCAAGCAGAACAAATCCAGGAGAAGCAAATACAGACAGGGTCGAGAGTCCCACAACTATAGTTTCTGAGGTGATGACGACTGAAGTAAAGAAACAACTCCATGAAGCTATAAAAGAAATTAGAGCAGAAATATTAACCCAACTGAGAGAAGAAATGAAAAACATAATAAAAGAATTGCTAGGCATCTCTAAAGGAGACATAGATGAAAAAATGGAGCATAGGAAAACGATGGAAACCTGGAATGAACAATACAAAAAAGACTTAGAATGCATGAAACAGATTCAAAGAGACTACCAGAAAATCAAAAACTCCAATGAAAGTTGGCAGAACCACCTGAAGGAAACTAAAGATAGACTTTCAAACCTGGAAAACAGGTTAGAAGCTTGGGATCGAGAAAGGAAAGATCTCTTAAAAATAATAAGAAACCTGGAAGTGGCAATGCAATGGCTGCAAGACAACCCAAAGAGATATAATTTAAGAATAAAAGGTGTGAGTGAAAAAGCAGGGGTCAATACAAATCAAATTAAAAGCCTATTTACAGAAATAATTTTAGAAAACTTTCCAAGCATGGGAACAGGAGGTGACTTTCAGATAAGTGAAGCATATAGAACTCCAGCTAAACATGACCAAAATATACCTACACTCAGACATATAATAATCAAGATCCCAGAAATTCAACACAAAAACAAAATATTAAAACTATTAGAGAAAAAGAAAACAGATCACCTACAAAGGGAGGCCCATGAGAATCACGACAGACTTTTCAACACAAACCATCAGGCCCAGAAGAGCTTGGAGTGAAGTATTTCAAGCCCTGAAAGAAAACTTCCAACTCAGATTAATGTACCCTGCAAAATTATCTTTCAAAATCATTGGAGAAACAAGATACTTCCACAACAAAGAACAACTAAAGGAATTTATGACAACCAAGCCAACCTTACAAAGAATACTGAAAGACATTGTAGAGAGAGATAAAAAAGTCCACAGCTCCAGAAACAGCAACAGAGGGCTATCACTGAATGGGGCAGACAAATGAAAAATCCATCATCAGGATTTGAGTCCAGTATTGTTTTCAATGAGCTGTTTCATTTAATCTTATTCTACCTCGACCTGCTTAACTTTATTATACATGATGACAAAGACAGCTATTTTAAAGATAACAAAATATATTAGGGTAGCCTTTATAGATATTTGATCACCTTGTTTTGAAACCCGATATTGCTTTCACTGTTCTGTTTTGAGGGTTTTAAACTTATTTTGGTTTGTTTGATTATATTATAACAGATGATACAGGCAACTGCCTAGAAGATAATATGAGGCTTTATAGAAATCAATGTTGCATTACTATGTATTGCTTCCATTGTTTTATTTGTTATTGGTTTTATTCAGTATTATTTTGATTGATTATATTAGACCCGATGGTAAGGGCAATTATTTTGAAGACAGTAAGAGGTATTACAAGGGGAAAGGAGGAAGGAAGGAAGGAAAAAGGAAAAAGACATAAATTTATATGAGGGTATACATAAGATGGTTAAAAAGACTAAACTACTAAATGCATTAACTGGTCAGAGAGAAGAGTTGATACTCATATGATTAGATCAATTTTACATGTCTTTATCTGTCAATTTGAGCAACCCCCTTGAAGGTAAAGATATACAATGTTACAACCACTGTAAAATTCCAATCATCTCAGTTTATAAACCCATAATGTTACAGTATCGAATATGTTATTGTTGTTTGTTGGTCCCTTTAGTTTTTTGTTTCTCTTTTCTGTGACCGTTCTTTTATTCATTATTGGTTTTATTCTGAACTATTTTGTTTGATTATATTAGGCCTCATGATATGGGCAATTATTTTAATGACAGCAAGAGGTACTCTAAGGGGAAAGGAGGTAGGAAGGAAGGGAAAATGAAAAAGACATAAATTTACAAATAAGTATACATAGGACAGTTAAAATGACTATATTACTAAATGCGTTCGCTACTGAAAAAAACAGTTAATATGGTTAGATCAATTTTACATGTCTATATCTGTTAATCTGAACAACCCCTTTGAAGGTAATAATATGCAATATTGCAACTACTGTCAAATTTCAACCATCTCATTGTGCAAACCTATAATGTTATCGTATCGGATTCGTTGTTGTTTGTTGGTCTTTTTTGCTTTTTGTTTCTCTCTTCTGTGTCTATTCTCTCTTAAATAAAAAAAAGAATGGGCACAATCTTAATGATATAGAAGTATAATAATCTCAGTTTATAGCAGATAAAGGTCATGTTGAAGAACTCTGAATATAATTTAAAAGAAGTTGCAAAAGATAATTTATATAAAGGATTTTTTTCTTAATTATAAATTACCATTACTAAAGTTAACTCATTATCAGACTTTGATTAATAGTATGCCTGAAAATCCAGTTTCTGCAGTTATTAAAATGCTCTGCATGAGTAGACATAATCAATAGATATATTGCAACCAGACACACTCAATTTTCTTTTTATTGTTGTATCTATAGAATATTATTAGTATATCTTGTCCTACAAAATCAACATATCGCTAAGAAAATATTTTCCTATCAAGTTCTCTCTTCAAAGCCTCTTTGATTTCCTTGTTTCTGAGACTGTAGATGAGGGGATTGAGCATGGGGATGACTACCAAGTAGAACACAGACACAACCTTGTTCTGATCGGTGGAGTAGCTGGACTTGGGCATCATATAAATGAAAGTAATGGTCCCATAGAACAGGGTGACGGCAGTGAGGTGCGAGGTGCAGGTGGAGAAGGCTTTGTGGCGCCCCTCAGTGGAGCGCATCTTCAGGATGGTGATGAGGATGGAGATGTAGGAAACAGCTATGACAAACACTGTGACCACAATGATGGAGCCAGAAGAAAATGAGGGCACAACTGCAGGGATGCTGACATCAGAACAGGAGAGCTCAACTAGAGGAGCAAAATCACAGAAAAAGTGATTGACAGCATTTGGTCCACAGAAGAATAAAGAATAGAAGCAAAGAGTGAAAGAACAGGTGTTAAGAAAACCACCTATGTAAGCAACTAGAAGTAACTGGACACAGACTGGTGTGGACATTTTGGTTGAATAAAGTAGTGGGTTGCAGATTGCCACAAAGCGATCATATGCCATGGCAGCCAGCAGAAAGCACTCTGCTGTCCCAAAGAAAACAACAGAACCAAGCTGAATGGCACAACCAAGGTAGGAAATTGTGTTAAATTCCACCAGGAAGTTTACAAGCATTTTGGGTGTGACAGATGATGAATAGCCTATGTCAACCAAAGCCAAGTGACTCAGAAAAAGGTACATGGGATGGTGGAGCTGAGAGGAGAGTCTGATAAGAATGATTGTGCTGAGGTTACCAGATATGGTCACCAGGTAGATGCACAGGATGATCATGAAGAGGATCACTCGAAGGACAGGGTCATCTGTTAAACCCAATAAAATGAACTCTGTTACTGCAGTGTGGTTCCCATCCATCAGGGAATCCATGAGACAATGTAGCTGCTGCCTGTGATGCAAATATCATACAAATACATTTGTAAATATGATGGTTTCATTTTCATTAATACATACATGGATTTTATTATATAGAAATAGTCATGCAAAATTTGGTGTAAGAATTTTTTATATAATTACATGTAATAAATAATTCCATCTTTTAAAGTTTCTTTCTGCCAAAACATTCTAAACTTGTTTAAAAGAAAGTATAACTTATTATTTTCAGATTTAAAGCTGTTGGTTTTCATACTAAGATATACCTACAAGGCTTTCTTAGTCGTTAATTTTTTGAGACATATTCTTGCTAAGTTACTAAATTTCCTGGAGCCCTCACACTTCTGGTCCCCATTTTCACTTTTCAGTAGTGCTGGGATTACAGGTGTGCACCACCAAGCCCAGCTCACTGTACATATTTTTATCAATGTGATAGAATGTACAAAACTTTTGTTAAAGCTAAATATTTTGAAATGTGAAACATGAGAATAACTAAAATAAATTTTCAGTGTAAGAAAAAGAATTGAAATGTATAAGGGATTATCTGTTAGAGAATTGAATTATAGCTCATAGAACAGCAAATATTTATTGAATGATTACTAACTTGTGAGCACAAAGTTAAGACTTTCATAGGTATTGTTCTATTGTAATTTCTATTAAATAATATTTAGTAATTATATTATTTCTCTTTATTATTTATATTGTTTACAGATGAGAAAACAGTTGAAATTTTAAATAACTTATCTAAGGTAGGATATAAAGCAGTGAAATGAAACTATTGACCCTCAGCAGGTTTAACTCAGTTGTTTTAGGAACTGTTCTTAATAGAATTAAGAAATGGTTACAGTGAAATCAATACACTTGTAAATGGAGAGATAACATGCCAAACTTTCAACTTTATGACAACTGACATATAAAAGAGGTGCCTAATTTCATGGTTTATAATATTATCAATTCAATGATACTATTTAGATGGAGAAATATGTTTCTTGAAAAAGAAGAAACAGAAAAGAATTTAAAAATAAGATTATGAATAAAAGTATCATAATTTCATCAAATATTTTATGTTTCCAATTTAAACATTGCTTTAACAAATAGTTTGAAATATTAAATCAATCACTACACACATCACTATATAAATATTTCCCATATAATAAAACTATGTTGATTCAAACACTTAAAATTGTTTTCTAAAGTCAAATGTATCTAATTGGGTTATTATAATAGATGTCATTTTCAACATAGTAGGCAGCTAAATAAAGTTTTAGACTAAAAATTCAATAAGCTTACTAATGTTCAATCATCGAGGGGCCAGACTGGCTTTTGTCTGTCAAGAGTTTTGGTTTTATATCCTTCGTCCAAAGAGCCCTGTGCCTGTGATGCTATGGCACTGAGAATATTAATCACGGCAGGTCTTTTTACATATTTACTGACGGGAAACCTTCAAATCACTTCAAAGCTAGTGAATTTATTGACATTGTGAATACATGCTACATTAGATACTGATGCCTTGAGGGTGAATAAATGTGAAATATTAGTAAGGAGACTTATGTCTACTTATGTACAATAATTTAATTGTGGAAATTTAAATTAATTCATCTAAAATTACTGCTAGATGATTCCTTAGTATATCTTTCCATCTTGTGAAAACAGATAGAATTTCAAAACTAAAGTCTCAAATGCAAAAAAAATCAGTAAAAAACCAGATTCAAACACAAACACCAAAATCTTACCTCTTGAAATAAGAATTCAATCATATTTCATAAGAAATTCAAGGTTCTTATTATTATGTTTCACCTATGGTATTTTTATGATTGTTTCCCTTTGAGGATACATCTCTGAAGATTCTAGAGATTCAAATGAGAATTCAAATGCACCAGGGACCATTAGCACATTCTCGAGTGAGTACCAAGCAGTACAGTACACTTACCCAAAACACAACTTATCTTCAAGCATCTATTAATCCTCCAGTCACCTTTTTCTTTTAACTGTTATGTAAGAATTAATGCACTTTCATTTGATAACTACAGTATTTGGTGTATAGTATAATAAATTATTTGCAGCTATCATGTTGATTCTGTTTACTTTGATATTCAAGTGAAAGAATAACAAATTGAAAATACAAAATGGTAACGTTAACTTTGCTCATTCAATATCTGTTCATCTTATGAGTATTTCATAGCGATAGATAAAAATACCTTAATAATAAATACTTTGAATAATATAGAGAGTAGTGACATTTAAAGTTGGATTTTAAATAACACAATTATTTAATATATGCACATAATTGTTCAAAATACTTTTCAAGTTATATATAGAGAACTGTAAAGTAAAATTTTTTAAATGACTTCTAGCTATGACTTAGTCTCTTGTCATTAATGTGCTTCAAAGGGATGACTAATGGCTACTGTCTTATATAGCACAATGGAGGAGAGTAGAAATGGTGACCTTCAACCTGAAGACTCAAGCAGCTTTCTTGCTAATTCAAATTCTAGAAAGCCCTGCCTCACCCTCATGCCCCCTTGATGGATGTGGTTGATCACTGATAGTACTAACCAACTTTTATTTGAAACTTGCTGTACTTTATGCTTTGCAAATAATACCTAATTACTCCTGTCTGTAAACCCCAGACTGTGGCAACTGTGAGATGCTTCCCTGATCACAGTGGTACATGGAGAAGCAATCAGACCACTGATTTCCACTGGTTGTAGGC
The DNA here is from genome assembly GCA_004363535.1 of Dasyprocta punctata. Classification (NCBI taxonomy): domain Eukaryota; kingdom Metazoa; phylum Chordata; class Mammalia; order Rodentia; family Dasyproctidae; genus Dasyprocta; species Dasyprocta punctata. Next base: position 42,951 of record RJWM01013926.1, on the reverse strand, counting down.
AGCAGGATGAGGGCTCAAGCAGACTGCTGAAATCAATGCCATCACCTTCAGATCCAGCTTCCTCTGGAACCTGGCCTCCCACCACAGAACACAGGCCTGGATCCTTCCTGGCCTGATCTCTCAGGATTTATGTGTGGACCTCATCCTCTCCCCATTTGTCTCCTGTGGCTACCTCTCACACAGTCTCTGTGGCAGGGTAATGTTGGGGTCACAGAATGAAGTATAATGTGTTCAATCCCACATAATTGATCCCTTCCCAAAATAGTGCCTGATTACAATCTCTCTGGAAATATGCCAAGTGCTGCACTGGATTTCTTCTCCAAATCTATTCTGCCGTGAATAAGTTATTGTTGGTTTAAAACATCATTGAGGGATTTAGCATCTATGTTCACTACAAAGATTGGCCTTTAACTTTCTTTTTTGTTGAGGCTTTCTCTAGTTTTGGTGTCAGGGTAATATTTGCCTTTCAGAATGAATCAGTGAGAATTGTTTGTCTTTCAATTTCATTACAGAGCTTGAGGAGTATGGTATTCAATCATTTCTAAATTTCTTGTAGAATTTAGTAGTGAATCCATCAGACCTCAGCCTTTTTATGTTGTTGTTGTTGTTGTTAAGTTTTTAATTACATTTTCAATTTCATTAACTGATATTCGCTTTTTCACAAGTTTTATATTTTCTTGATCCAGCTTTGGCAATTCATATGTTACTAGGAATCTATCCATTTCGTCTCTGTTTTCCATCCTATGAGAGTAAAGATTTTCAACCAAGTATTGATGTTCTGCTGTATTTCCACAGGATCTGTAGTGATTTCACCCTTTTCTTTCCTCATTGCATGAATTTGAGATTTTTCTTTCCTTTATTTGATAAAATTGGTGTCTTAGTTACTTTTCACTCATTGCTGAGACAAAATGTCTGACACCCAAAATTAGGGAAGGAAAGGTTTATTTCTTGCAGTTTCTGGAGGTTTCAGTCCATAATCAGCTGTCTCCAAGGCAGCGTAGCATGGCACTGGGGCAACACTTCAAGGCAGCACCAGCAAAAGCAACCAGAGCCAAGAAGGGGAAAGAACAAGTCTCTTCACCTCCCTTATATTGTACACAGGACACACACACACACACACACGCACACACACACAGACACCCCAGGGTGGGTGTAGCATTCACAAATCTCCTTGCCTTCCTTTGCACAGGATGAGGATATTTACAAAGATCCCTGACTCCCTACTGGATCTCTTAGTTAAACTTCTGACCTTCTCAAATTGACACAATGAATAGGTAACTGCTGGTACTCTACACCCCAGAATGTAGAGTTGTTGAGTTAGTTAATTAAGCTGCTAGACTTCTCAAGTTGACACAATGTATAAACCATAACAATTGCTTAGGAGTTTCTCAATTTTATTTATTCTTTCAAAGAATGATCTTTTTGATTCATTAATTCTTTGTATTGTTTTCTTAGTCTCCATTGCATTAATTTCTTCTCTGATCTTTAGTGTTTCCTCTCTTCTTTGGGTTTTGGGCTTGACTTATTCTTCTTTTTCTAGAAGTTTGAGGTGCAGCATTAGGTTGTTTATTTGTGCTCATTCTGTTTTCCTGATTTGAGAATTCACCACTATAAATTGCCTTCTAAGGACTGCTTTCATTGCATCCCACAGATTCTCATAAGTTGTATTTGCATTTGCATTTGATTGTATGTATTGTTTAATTTCTTCTTTAATTTCCTCTGTGACACATTGGTTGCTCAGTTGGATGCTACTTAGTTTCCATATTTTTATGGAACTTTTGTGGTTTCTTTTGTCATTAATTTCCAATTTCATTGCATTATGGTCAGATAATATGCATAGGATAATTTCAGTTTCTTTCAATTTACCTAAGCATGTTCTATGGGCTAGTATATGGTCGGTTTTGTAGACTGTCCCATGTGCAGCTAAGAAGAAGGTGTATTCTGATGTTGTTGGGTGGAATACTCAGTACATGTCTACTAAGTCCATTTGTTCACAAGTTTGATTCAGTTTTGTTATTTCTTTGCTTATTATTTTGTTTAATTCATATGTCTCTTTGTGGTAATGGGATATTAATGTTCTCTGTTACAACTATATTATTGCTTATTTGGTTTTTCACACCTATTAATATTTGTCTTACATAGTTGGGTGCTCCCCGACTATCCATATATATTCATGATTGTTATCTCTTCCTCTTGAAGTTTTCCCCTAACATATATGTAGTGACCTTTATCTCTTTTGATCATTCTTGAAGTTCACATTTTTTGCAAACAGAAGAGCTACCCCTACTTTTTTTTTTTTTTTTTTTTTTTTTGGTCCCTATCACATGGAGCATTTCTTTCCATCGTTTGACTTTTAGTCTATGAATTTCCTATTGAATTATGTGGTTTTTGTACACAGCATATTTTTGGATTTTGTTTCTTGATCCACTCTGCCTGTTTGTTTCTTTTGATTGATGAATTGAAGCCATTTACGTTAATGGTTATAATTGATATGTGTTGGTTTATCTTTCTCATGCTACCTTTCTGCTATTGGTTCCCTACTTTTTCCCTCTGTTTGTTTGTCTTGCCTGTTGGATTCTTTCTGTTGTTGTTCTTAGAAATGTGATAATTTTTATCTCTTTCTAGAATGTCTTTTCAGTACTCTTTGCAGCATTTGTTGGGTGGTCATGAAGTTCTTCAGTTGTTATTGTCATGGAAATATCTTATTTCTCCATTGATTTTGAAGACAGTTTTGCAGGGTACATCAGTCTGGGTTGGAAGTTGTTTTTTTCAGTACATGAAACACTTCACTCTATACTCTTCTTGACTTGATAATTTGTGTTGAGGAGTCTGTCATGAGTGTCTAATAGGCTTTCCTTTGTTGGTGATCTGTTTATTTTCAGTAGCAGCTTTTAATAGTCTGTTCTTATGCTGAATTTCTGGAATCTTGATTATTATATGTCAAAGTGAAGGTTATGGCTATTTGGAGTTCTCTATGCCTCACTCATCTGATGTCAATGGTTTTCCCGTATTTAGAAATTTTTCTGCTATTACTTCTGCAAATAATCTTTTTATGTCATTTGTGTTATGTCCTTTTTGTTGACACCCATCAGTCTTATATTGCTTCTCCTAGCATCATTGTGTAGTTGTTGTATTGTTATTTCCTGATTCTTTGTTATTTTTAAGAGATCTTTCCTTTCATGATCACTAGCTGTAATCCTGTCTTCAAGATCTGAGAGTCTGTCTTCAATTTCATTTATGTGGTTTTGCCAGCTTCCAGTGGAATTTGTGATTTCCTGGATATCTCCTTAAATTTATTTCATGTATTCTAATTGTTTCCAGTATTATTTATTCAAGGTTTCCTTCATTTTCCTATGTTCCTCTATTTTTTATAACCTATTTCTTCTTTGGATATACTCATCAACTCTTTCATTATGTTTATCATTTCTGCTTTTACCTGAGAGATTATTCCTGATCTGATTTCCTTTACAGCTTCCTGGAGTTGTTTCTTTACTGTCTTTACTATCATTTCAGAAATTTCAGGTGAGTGATTTTCAAATTCATTCATGTCTGTATCTCCTGTACTTGATCTGTGTGGGCTGGAAGTTTGAGATTGCATTTTGTTCTTTTGCTTTGGTGTTTTCCCCTGTTACTCTAAATCAGCAGGTTGTCAAGGCCTAGTTGCTTCCTGTGCTGGCAGTCCATTCAGCAGCAGGCCTCGCTGAGGGCTGCCAATGCCTGTGGGTCTCTGGACCCAGAGTCCTGGTCCCTATGGTCTTCAGTGATGGTTCCTGCATGTGTGCTGGTTGCTATATCCATCTTCCCAGTCCCCACAAACCTCATCTATAGTTCCTGGGTGTGGGCAGGTCACTGGACACAGCTTTCCAGTCCCTGTTGGCCTCACAGTGGGTTGCCAGATGACTGTGGGTCCCTAGTTGCAGACTCCAGGTCCTCACAGGCCTTAGAGATGGTTCCCAGGGGTCACCAGGTACAGACTTCTAGTCCCTGTGGGCTAGAAGTCTGTACCTAAACAAGGGTCTCTGGGTGATTGTGGGCCACTGGGTATAGACTTCTTGTCCTTGAAGCTCTCACAGAGGGTTCCCAGATGACTGCAGGTTGCTGGTCACAGACTCCCTAACCCTGTGGGCTTCAGAGATCATTCCTGCTCTGGTCAGGTTGATGAGGGTGGAATCCCAATCCCTGCAGGCCTCACCAAGCATTCCTGAATGACTGTGGGTTTTTGGGTTCAGATTCCCAATCCCTGTTGGCTTCACTCAGGCTCCCTGGGTCACTGGGCATGGACTCCTAGTCCCCACAGGCCTCATAGATAGTTCCTGGGTGTGAGCAGGTCACTGGGTGCAGACTCTCAAACTACATGGGCCTCAGCAAGGGCTTCTGGATGACTGTGGTTCACTGGGTACAGACTTCCAATCCCTGTAGGCCTCATTTGAGGGTTTCTGGATGACTGCAGGTGGCTGACCAGGGACTCCCAGTCCCTGATGACCTCAGAGATAGTCCCTGGGTGTGTTTGGGTCACTGGGTGAAGACTTCCAAGGCCCACAGGCCTCAGCAAGGATTCCTGGATGACTGTGGATCATTGGGCACAGACTCCCTTTCCCTGTGAGCCTCAGAGATAGTTTCCTGGTGTGAGGGTTTCTAGGTGCAGTTTCCCAGTTTCTGCAGGGTTCACTGTGGGTTCCTGAATGACTGCAGGTTGCTGGGCACGGACCAGTGATGTTAATTTTGTCAATAGTTTTTTCTACATTTGTTAAGATGGTGTTGTGATTTTTTTGTGCATTTCTTCTAGATTTTCTAATTTGTTGGTATATATATTTTAAAAATAGATTCTAAAATGATTCTCTAGATTTCCATGTTATAATGTTTATCTATTTTTCTTAATTTGGTCTTTAATTTGATACAAGTCCATTTTTAAATATCTTGTGCAATTGTGATTTTGTTCAGGAAGTTCTTGCCTATCTATGCCTATATCTTAAAGAGTTTTACTGTTTGTTTCTTCCAGCAGACTGAGCACCTCTGTTTTTATACCTCTAAGTCTTCAATCCATTTCAATGTGATTTCATACACAGTGTGTAATATGAATCTGGATTCATTTTTTTCCATGTAGATAACCAGTTGTTCCAGCATCATTTATTAAAGAGGGTGTCTTTTCTCCTGTACATATTTTTTGCACCATTTAGAAGTATCAGGGGATGGAAAATGCTTGGTATTGTTTCTGTACCTTTTATTTCATTCCATAGGTCAAAATGTCCCTTTTGTGCCAGTACCACATTGTTTTAATTACTGTAGGTTGGTAGTATAGCTAGAAGTCTGAGGTTGTAATACCTAATACTTTGCTCTTGTTTTTCAGGATTGCATTTCCTATTCTTAAACACTTCTGGTTCCATATAAATTTTAAAACTGATTTTTCTAGTTCTATGAATACTGATGATGATATTTTGATTGAAATTGCATTAAATCTATATATTTTTTATAATAAGGCCGTTTTCACAATATTAGTTGCCTAAGAATTGGTATGCCTTTCAATTTTCTAATGTCTTCTTCAATCTCTAGAAATGTCTCAAGTTTACCCTTCTTAAAGGCTGAGTAGTATGCCTATGTATAAAAAAAGCACAACTTTTTTAAAATCCATTTCTCAGTTGATGGGAGTTTGGGTTGTTTCAAAGATTTAGCTATTACAAATAGTGCTGCTATAAACATGGTTGTGCATGTGTTGCTGTGGTATAATGTCTTCAATGCTTCCAAGAAAATACCCAGAAGGTGAACAGCTGGGCCAAACTGTTTTTTGACCTACATATTTATGAAATCTCCACACAGATTTCTACAATGATAGTGCAAGTTTATTTTTTTACTGTTTAGTAGTGTTGGCTGTTAGTTTATCACTAATGACTTTTATCTGATTGAGATACAGACTACCTATTCCAATTTCCCTAGGCTTTTTATCCATGAATGAGTGCTAGATTTTGTCAAATGCTTCTTCTGTGTGTATTGAGATGAACATGTGATTTTGTCTTAGTCTCTGTTGATATGGTGTACTACATTTATTGACTTCATATGATGAATCATCCTTGCATCCCTGTGATGCTTCCTAGTTGGTCACGATGTACAATATTCTTAATGGTGTGCTGCATTCATTTACCAGTAGCTTATTGAGGATTTTTGTATCTATGTTTATTATGGAGATTGGACTATAGCTCTCTTTCTTGGTTGGATCCTTGTCTGGTATTTGAACCATGGGGAATACTTGCTTCCAGGAACAAGTTAGGGAGTTTTACTTCCCTTTCAATTTCATTCATGAGTTTCGTCAGTGGTTGTATTAGATCATCTCTAAATATCTTGTAGAAATCAGCAGTGAATCCATCAGGCTTTTCTTTGTTGGTAAGTTTTTAATAAATTTTCAATTGTACTCATTGATACTAGTTACATAGAATTTTTATATACTCTCAATGTAGTTTTTGGTATTCATATGTATCTACTAATCTGTCTATTTTTTCTGTGCTTTCCATCTTAATAGAGAACAAGTTCAGGACATAGGTATTGATGATTGGGATTTCCACAGGATTCATTTTTATTTTATCCTTTTCATTCATAATTTTACAAATTTGAGTCTCCTTTTTTTGTCTCTTCTTTATAAGGTTGCCTAAGGGTTTATCAATTTTATTTAATCTTTTAAGAATCAACTTGATTCATTGATTCTTTAAATGATCTTATTAGTCTCAATTGCATAAATTTATGCTCTGATGTGTATAATTTTCACCCTTATATGAGTCTGGTTTTGATTTCTTTTTTTAGAAGTTTGAGTTTCAAAGTTAGGTTGTTTACTGAGTTTGTTCTGTTTTTCTGATGTGAAAATTCACTACGAATTTCCTACTTAGGTCTGCTTTCATTGTGTTCCATTAGTTCTGGTATGTTGTATCAATATTATCATCTTATTGTACCTTCTGTTTAATTTCTTATTTCATTTTCTCTGTGATCCATTAGTTGTTCATGAGGGTGTTGTTTAATTGCCATGTGTTTATGTAATTTTTGTGGTTTCTTTTGCCATTGATCTCCAGTTTCATTACACTATGGTCAGATAAATGCACAGGGTAATTTCTATTCTTTTGCATTAACCTAAGTATGTTACATGGGTTAGTGTATGGTCTACTTTGTAGACTGTCCCATGATCAGCTGAGAAGAAAGTGTATTCTGGTGTTGTAGGGTAGAACACTGTAGACATCTACTAAGTACATTTTTTATTTTTTATTTATGTTTTTATTTTAAACAGAAGAAATGTAAGAAATTAAAGTAAAACAATTTCACAACAAGCCAATAGGAGTGTAACAATAATCAGCAGACTGCGTATTGCTATATTCACAGCAGTTGTTTGGGGCATAAGATATAGACATGAAACATTGTCCAGAAGATTATTAGCACAAAACTTTCCCCTCAATGAATCAAGAGAAACAAGCTATATGACTATCTTTTTTGTTATGATTGCTCTATTATTTTCAAATAAACGTTTTGCATTAAAAGTGAAATTTGAAGATGACCCTGTGAAAACTACTTTTCACTCAAAATTCTTTTTCTTTAACTATCTTAACTAATTTTTTATATACATAGATTTTCTTTCAGTTCATCACACAGTGTAACAATGCGATGGTTACATATGTGCGACTTATTTAGTTTACTGAGAAATTTTCAGTGCTCATCCATTTAAGAGTGAAAATGTCTAGTTTATCGTTCTATATAGCTGAGTAGTATTCCATTTTAAGTACATTTGTTTGCATGTTTGTTTTAGTTCTGATAATTCTTTGCTGATTTTTTTTGTCTAGTTGATCTATTTGTGACAGTGGTATATTAAAGTCCCCCATTAGAAGTGTGCTAATGCTTATTTGATGTTTCACGTCTGTTAATATTTGTTTTATGTAGTTGGGTGCACCAGTATTTGGTGCACATGTATTTATGATTGTTATCTCTTCCTCTTGAACTTTTCCCTTAAAAAGTATTTAGTGACGTTATTTATCTCTTTTGATCAGTCTTGGCCTAAAGTTCACATGTCTGAAAATACACTCTCTACCACTGGTTTTTTTCTGGGTTCCATGCAAATGAAGTATTGCTTCCCGTCTTTTGAATTTCAGTCAATGAATTTATTTTTGAGTTAAACATGTCTCTTGTATGGAACATATTGTGGAATTTAGCTTGTTGATCCATTCTTCCATTGTGTGTGCTTTTGTTAAATTGGTGAAGTGAGACCAATTACATTGAGAGTTATAGATGATGCATATTGACTTATCTTTCTCATCTTATTTTCCTCGTATTGGTACCCTGATTTTCCCCTATGTATAATTGCTTGCCCTGCTTGGTCTCTTGTTTCTATGGGCATTCTTGAATTTGTAGTCTTGCTTATGTCTTTCTAAAATATCCTTCATAGCATTTTGGTGAGCTAATCTGATGGTCATGAATTTCTTCAGTTCTTTTTCACAGGAGTATCAATTTTACATTGATTGTGAAAGACAGTTTTACAAAGTATATCAATCTGGATTATAGGGGTGTTTTTCTTGCAGTACTTCACTTCAAGCTCTCTCTTTTATTTGAGGGTTTTGGTGAGAAGTCTGCTGTTTTTATGGATTTTCCTTAATAAGTGATTTGTTTCCTTTCTCTCCCCACTTTTAATATTATGATCTTGTGTTAAATTTCTGAAATCTTGGTTATTATATGCTTTGTTATAGATTTATTTTAGTCATGGCTATTTGGAATTCTGTATTCCTCAATTAATTGTATGTGAAATTATTCATCCGTGATGTGGAAATTTTCTGTCATTACTTTTGTGAAGAGTTTTTTAAATGGCATTTCCACTATCTTTGGTTTTCTCATTGATTCTGATGACTATTATGTTGTTCTTTTTGCTTCATCTAGTATCTTTTGGATTGATTTTTTATAGTCCCTTGCAATTTTTAAGATATCTTTCTTTTCATGATCAGTAACCATGATCCTGTCTTCTAGATTTGATATTCTGTCTTCGCCTTTGTTTAAGCTATTGTGTATAATTTCAATGGAGTTCTTAATCTCCTGGGTATCTGTTTGTATCTCTTTCATGACTTTTATTTCTTTTTTATTTTGGGCATTCATCGTTTCCATTGCTTCTTTAAGCTCCTCTACTTTTTTTTATCTGGGTCTGCTCTTGATCTGTTGGGCATGACTTTCATTTTGATTGACATTTCTTTTTTTATCTGTGAGATTATTTTTTCCTATAGCCACATCCATTTGTTTGTTTTTTTTTTTTACTTCTGCTATCAGTTCAGAAAATTTGAATTGTGCATTTTCGTTTGTTTTATCTTGTTCTCTGGAGGTGTTCTGGGTGGGCTTGAGGTAGGAAGTTGCATTTTGTTTCTGTGTCTTGTCATTTTTTATTTTCTATTTTTTTATGTGTTGGAGCTTGTAAATTACTCATGATAGGTAGTTTTATCACTAATATCAAGCTGTTCTAGGGAATATCTGTTCTTCAGAGATGTTTTCAAGATGTAGGTAGCTTTTGGTCTTTGTGTCTTTCCAAAGAACTTGCCTTTCCAATTTATCAAGGATGAGAGTTTTCTATCTATTTGGCTCTGCACCCAACTTTTGATACTAGAATATAGTGATGTTTATTAACTCAGACAATTAGAGTGTTGTCATATAAGGGTGAAAAACTGATTACAACATGCATGACATCTTGGCTAAGGTAGTACAGCTAGGAATAGCAACAACATCAAACACAATCTAGCAACTGATGTACTGTGGTAGCTATTAATTTTGGTACATTAAACCAAAGGAGCAAGCTCTAGAGTTACATAACGAAGTCCAACATATACCAGGAACTTGTGTGCAATGAGTTTCCCCATGGTAGATTAATTTTATCCTGTTCATAGGACATTTATGAGGAATAGGGAACCAAACAGAGATGAATGAGGAGAAATATAGTAGAAGCAAAGTTGTAAGGCAAGGGATGATCAAACAAGTTTTGAGAAACTAGAGGATAGTGCCAGAGAGAAACAGTTAAAGAGAAAGCAAAGGATAGTCAAGTGAACTAGAAAAAGAAAAGATTATGTTCAGTCACGTGAAAGTTTCATAAAATCAACAGAGATAGTTGAGGGAAGAGAAACCAGATGAATGGAACAAAACAAGAATCAAGGTAGGAAACCTAGTCAAAAAATCAAAAAGCAAATAAAAACCAAAACCACAACAAAACAAAACAAATCAATACCCAGACTAAAAAAGGAAAACCACTTACACTAATAAAGAAAAAGAAACAGAATACAATTCCTCTGATTGTCACAGTTCTGTGGTAGTGTCTAAGGTGGATTCCAGAAATGTGCTATGTAGCCCTGCTGTTTGCAGTAGGATTTGTTCTGGGCGAGGGGCTGATTTCAGCCGCTGGATGTGGAGGATATGACAGACTTCAGCTGACGATATTTTGGATGACCATTTCTCCTTACACTGTTTACCCAAGTGCTGTGGTACCAAGGGTAGGGAGAGCCCAGGGTTCCTCCCAGGCCCATATACATTTGTCTCTTTTCAGACCTTGAACAAGTTCCACTGTTTCACACCATTAGCTCCTTTTACCCACCGGTCATAGGGCAAGCAGAGTGCCCTTATTCTACCACAGGCCGAGGTTGCTTGCCTGCTTGCACCACTGGGCTAGGTAGCCACCACAGCAGTTTCTAGGTTGTCCTAGTGCCTCCTCTCAGCAAAATTTTCCCTAGTCTGCTTCCTAGCTGATGGCACACCACTGTGACTAGATGGTTCATCCCTGCTTCCACCTCAGATCTTTGGCAGTGAAGTGACACAGGACAGTTCTGCTGGTGGGGTTTTCCCTAAACCCTTTGAAATAAAATGGTGGCCTTTTCTGCCTGCTCCTGTCCCTCATGTCTGTGAAAAAAACAGAGCTGATTCACCAACTGCTGGTTTTGTGGGGCCCCTCAAGAAAGAAAGTCCTGCTGTGCTGAGCCTACTCCACTGGGACATAGTGGACCTGCCTCATTCATTAGTTTATTAGGCCTTGGAGCTTTTTCCTCCTTTTAAAAATCTCACTTACCCTTTTAACATCTTTCCTTCTTTTTTCTTGATTAGGTTCTCAAAATTTTCTTTGGTCTTTTTCTTGTTTGTCCTTCTGTTACATTTATCTAAACTATTCATTTCCTTTATGCTTCAGTAGGATCCTTTATTTCATTTTCATTTCCTCCTTCTCATATTCCACTGATTAATTTTCCAAATTTTGCATTTTTTATTCTGGGGTCCCCCATTCCTTCTATCTTTACTATTATAATCATTCGACTTTGTAAATCTAGAGATAATCAGCTCTGTGCTAATATTGTTCCATTATTAGTGGAGATATAATTGTTGTTTATAGATATTTATTGTTAGTAAATATGTGGTTTGTCTTACTATTTATAATGTAAATATTTTTATGGTATATCAACATTCAGTATGCCTTTGACTATATTATCTTTGAAGATTTTATTGCTATTGCCAATGTGGCAAGGTGGTTGCTATTAATTAGTGTTCTCTGTGTGCCAATATGTGGATAGTCTCTATGTCATTAACAGTAACACATTCCATTCCAAGATAACTGAGAACTTGACCAAATATTGATGAATTTTCTCACCTAAACAAATTGATGTAAATGGGTATTGGGCATTATGGTTTGTGTTTACATGTTCCCCCAAAGGCTCATGCACTTTCAGATGGGGTTTTTATCAACCTAGTTGAACCTAGAGTTTGTGACTGTTTCATTTCATGGTTTATTGCTAGGACTAAGGATGCTGAGATTAAGGGAGGGTGATTGCTGGATCAGACCATTGGTTAGACTGGCATTGCCCTAATCCAAGCAGTCTGGATAAGATAATAGGAGAAGAAAATGGCTTGGTTCTCCCTTTTTGCTCTCCCTTGTTGTTTCTGGTGTCTTCTGGTGCCATGAATTGTTTCACCTTTGCCATGTACCATGCTGTGTAGGAGCCAGTCAATTATGGACTGAAATTTCCACAAACTGTCAGCTAAATAAACCTTTCCCCTTTAACTTTGAGTTTTGGGCATCTTGTCCCAGCAATGAGAGAAATGTAAGTAAGACATTGGGAGAGAGGCAAAACCCTACACTCAGTCATGTCCAGGGTGAAACATTTGAAAGCAAACTGTAAGTAAAGATATCTCCTTATTAACAAAAAGTCTTCCTTTACAATCAATCCATAATCCTCAGCAGAAAACAAACAAAATCAATAGAAAAATGAAAAGACAGGGCAACAAAATACCTCCAAAACTACTAATTCTCCAAAAGTTGATCCATGGGGCTTCAACAGGGGGGAAGATTTAAAAAAAACACACAGATGAATTATTCAGAAGGAAAATAGAGGAGAGAAAAAGCAGATCTGTAAGTTGCTTGATGATTATAATGAAGACACAGTGCTCCCTCAGTTCAGAAACTTAATTCTTTCTATGATTCCAGTCACAGAATGACTGTAATTCAGTTGCATTCAGAATTGTGTAAGAAATTCTGTGACCATAATAATGGAAATAATTAAGTTTGTGAACTGAGGTACCACTTAATGTGCAAATAGATAATTGACCTAATAAAATGATCAACAAGTTTACAGAAGATAATAAAAAGCTAGCTAAGATAAATAAAATGATACAAAACATGAAATTGCCAGTTTAGGAGAGAATTGGTCTATGAAAAGGTAAGAAACAAAAATTGAAGAAATTAGAAATTCAGTTGAAAGTATGGGCAGCAGAAGTGACCAGTGTGAGGACAGAGTGCAGAAGTACAAATAGGGCTACTGCTGGAGAACACTTCTTCAGAGATGCACTAAAGACCACAAGAGATCAAGAAACATGGATCCAACAGCTTCTAGAAGACAAGAGAAGACTAGTCAAAGATTAGTTAGAATCCTTGAAAATGCAAAACACAGCAAGAATGACTTAAAAATCCTATTTGCAGAGAACTTTCCAAATATTGGGAAAGGATTTAAAATAAAAATGAGAGACATTTAGAACACCAAAGGATTACCATCAGAAAGGAACACCTCCCTGATATATCATAGTCAAATCCCAGAAGTCCAACAGTAACACAAGGACTGAATCTTGAAAATTGTTAGAGAAAACTAGCAAATTATTTATAACACTAAATCCAGAGCTTGGAGGCTGAGGCAGGAGAATTGCCATGAGTTTGAGGCTAGTCTCGGCTACATAGTGAGTTCAAGGCCAGCCTGAACTGCAGAGAGAGACCTTGCCAAGAAAAATTCATTAGAATCAAGGCAGACTTGTCAACAAATCCTAGGGCAAAAAGATCTTGGAGTGAAGTGTTTAAATGCCTAAAAGAAAATTACTTCTATTCCAGACTAATATATCTTTCAAAGCTATTTTTAAATATTTTTCTTTATCTTTTCTAATCTATGTCCTCTGTTGTTTAGATTAGGTAAATTGTGCTTACAGTGAGTCAAATTCTCTGTATCTCCTCTATATCTTTGTCTCCCTTCTGTCCACATTGTACTATTGAAACTTCAGCAAGTTTATTTAATGTTGATAATTGTATTTTGCAGTTAAAATTTTCCTATCATGTTATTATTGTTGTTTGGGAGATTTTGGTCCAATCAGAATAATTAACATGTTCATCCATTGAAAAATTGATCATTTCTTTATGGTGAGAACACTTAAAATTTTCTGTTGGAGCATTTTGAAAATTACAATATCTTACTATTTAGTATAATCACCCAACCATGGAATAGAATACCAGAATTTTGTTCTCCTATTTAACTATAACATTGCCAATGGGTTCAACACTACAGTTTTAAAATTCCATTTGGTTTCTTCTAATAAGTTCTATTTCTTTGCAGAAATTTTCTATTTTCTTTATGTCTTTCAAGGAAATAATGATTGCTTGTTGAAGTGTTTTAATGGCTAAAGTTCTTGTCAGGTAATTTCAACATCAATTCACATTGGTGTTGACATTCTCTGCTTCTCTTATTCCCTTTTCTTCTTTCTTTTTAAAACTTTTTTGGTGCTTGGTGTGACCTATGCTTACCTATTTATCATGGACACATTGGATTCTGGATTATACTGATTCTTTTCAAAAGCAGGCAGTTCTCCTGTTGCTAGACAAGTATATTTGTTTAGTCTCCTGCTGGACACTACTGACACAGTCTACCAAAAACTGAGTGTGGTGCAATTTACCGCCTTCCAGGTGTGTGAGGTGGAAATTTATCTCACCCTCTGCCCCTGTGTCATCTTCCCAGTGAAAGTGGAGGCATGCAGGGCAGGGCCCTAAGTAAGCTCTGCTCATAGTGAGGCTGCAATCTCTCTAGGGAAGGAAAAAGAGTATGACTGTCCTGTTGTTGAAGAATATAGAGGCTCAGCTCCCTACTGCGAGCACATGAACAAGAAAGAGGGCAGGGTAAAAACTGCCCCTTCTTGGACCACCTAAGTTTTATTTCTTCCAGGTGACAGTGAAGGATTGTTTCTCTGGTGGAACCTTGACTCTAGCAGGCAGGGGACTAGGAAGAAAGCTGGGTGGGTGAGGATTCGGCCCTCGACTGGCCCCACTGAAATTATGGGGTATTGGACAGTTCTTCTTTCATAGCATATGTTTGAAGTATAGCAAATATTATCAAAGGTTTATTGTTTTGTTAAAGCCATCCTTTTTTTTTTTGCAGCACCAGGGATCAAACTCACAGCCTCACACCTGCCAGACAGGCGCTTAAGCCATGGAGCCAAGCTCCCAGCCCTAGTTTTTTAAGGCAGGGTCGCACTATGTAGCTCAGGCCGGCCTTGCACTCACATTGTAGCCCAAACCAACCTCGAACTCACAACACTCCACCTACTTCAGCCTTCCGAGTGCTGGAATTTAAGGCGTGTGCCACCACGCCCGGCTAAGGCCATCTTTTTCATAGCCTTTTTAAAATATGACTACAGGCTTTTTCTTACAGCATTTTATTCTGTGTTTGTTAGTGACCCTGAGTTGAAGACACTGCTTGACTTTGCAGAGCATATGGAAGCAATAAGGAAACCTATGATACTCACTGTTAGATTGATCCTCAAGTCATAAAGTCTCTAAGCATCTTTATACTCTTCAAAGTCTTGTGTGATAGCAAAAAGAAATGAAAAGGTTTCTTTTTAATAATAATTAGAAGAGGTTCAGGAGAAAGGAAGTTATTTTCAGTGGAACCAGAAATACATGCCTTCAAGCATTTGAACACATTCATCCAGCTTGTTTTTTGTTTTGCTTCAGAAAGTTAGCCCAATACAAATTAGACTGCCATATTCAGACGTGTCACCATGCTTTACCTTGAACAGAAAGAGTTCATTGGGAAGGAATGTCTAGAAATGACAGAACCTAGGAGGGAAGTATCCTCTAACAGCTCATCATTACACACCTCCATAGATAGTGTATGCCTTAAAAGAAGTAAAACTGTTAAAAATGTATTTTCAACCTTGATTTGTTGCTTCTGCCATGGTGCCTCTGTAAGGAAAGGATTCAAACCTAGCAGACTCAATAGTAAAGCAAGAGCAAAAGTTTCATTCAGCCACCAATTATGTATTAAACTGTCTTCATTTGTTCATCTCAAGTAAGTATTTAAACTATGTCTCAGGATTCTAAAATGAGAGACTAGGGAAACATGAAGTTAATATGGCTGTCTTCGTGAAGCTTCCAATGTGTGCAATACAAATCCTAGATATATTATTATCAGTGAAATAAACATTTTGAAGAAAATACACGCAGTTCTATAAGAACTTCTTGGTGTCCTTCGATTGGTCAGGAGCTTCAAGAAGGCTTCACAGAAGTGGTCATAAAACACATAGGGTGGGTCCAATAGAGCAAGTGCCCAGGTTATTCAGGTTGCACCTAGAGCTACTGCATGTGAGAGGATCTTGAGGCAACAAAGAAAGTGGGTATGGCTAAGGATTTTAAAGCAGGTCAAATTATTTATTACTAGGGTGTGTATGTTCAGGGACCAAGAAGAAAAATCCTGGGAGATGAAAAGAAAACAAGGAGCATGTTCAGGATCAAAACATGTTAAAAATTTTTACCCTTATTCTGTAGTGTTTGGAGGAATTAATGAAGAAAGTATCCTTCTAGATTTATGGCCATGATTGGATGGAGAATGATTTGGAAAGGAAAGAGACAGAAGACAAAATTTTGTTAGTGGTTATTTTTGTCTGTCTTGTTCAAGGAAATAGAACCAATAGAATATGTGTATTTATGCAGAAATTACACACATGTACATATTCACGTTCATCTATTTCTCTATATACATGCATACATTATTTATCATCTAGATAGATAGATAGATAGATAGATAGATAGATAGATGGATAGATTTTCAAGTATTTGTCACATGAAATTGGAGAAGATAAGTCCTAAACCACAGGGCAGGTAAACAGACTGAAAATACTGGCAAAGTTGATGTTGCTGCCTGGAGTCTAAAGGTAGTCTATAGGCAGAGTTCATTCTTGTTCAAGGAAACTCAGTCTTTTCACTTATAACTTTTGACATATTCTGTAAGACTCATCTAAATTATGGGAGATAACCCATTTCATTCAATGTCCATTGATTTAAAAATTAATCTTTTAAAATAGTATCAACGTAATATCTGGATTAGTACTTGGTCAAACATTTGGGCCCCAACACGAGGTAGATTGACACAGAAAATTTAAGCAACACAGGAATACTATTGTGAACTAAATGTAAGCAGAAACAGCTTGAAGTAGAAGGGCTGATGATGTAGAGGAAGAGCTGATAAAAGTTGGATTCAGAATGCATGAGACTTTGTGATTATAGAAGTGTAGAGGGCAGAGAAATACAATACTCTCTTTCCTCTGAATCAACACATCTATGATGGTGTCTCTTACTGAAAGGGAATACTTTGAGGAAGTAATCTAGATAGGGAAGAGGAATAAATGCCCTAGTTGTCAGCAAACAAGAGGCATCTTAAAATTCTCAAGGGGAAGACAGTCCAACTTTCCCAAGCTTCTTTAGTGTGATGGTAATCTGTCTGGAAGTTAGCCAGTTTAGGAATTTGCTCCATTAATTCCCTGAGTAATTCAGGAAACTTGGTCATTTCTACAAAAGAAGGCATCTCTTTTGAGCTGATAGTGCAATTCACCAGTTAATGAGGGACTTTCATCCTATTCTTTTTGGCAACCTCTTTACATTTAAGATTGGAATTAGAGGTCAAAAACAGCTTATAATTTTATAAGTCCACAAACTCATACCCAACATTTAACTTTACTGCAAGAAAAACATTTCTGTTAACTTCATTGCCTGTACTACTTTGTCATTTAGTCTCAGAATGTACTCAATGACTGTAATTGCCATGCAAATTTCAAGATAAAGTGTTGCATAAAATGGACACACTCTTAAGAATCTAAGAGTATAATAATCTCAATTTACTGCAGATAAAAGTAGTGTTGAGAAACTGAATGTAATTTAAAAGAAATTTAAAACAACTTGTAAAATATTATTTACAATTAGGAATTTTTTCTTAATTATAAATTACCATTAATAAAGTTAACTCATTATCAGACTTTGATTAATATTTTGCCTGAAAATCCAACTTCTACAGTTACTAAAATGCTCTGCACTGGATAGTCATTATCAATAGGTATATTGCAACCAGGCACACTCAGTTTTCTTCTTCTTCTTATATATATGGAATGTTAGTATTATATTAACTACAACAAAATAATGTCACTAAGAAAATATCTTCCTACGAAGCTCTCTCTTCAAAGCCTCTTTAATCTCCTTGTTCCTGAGACTGTAGATGAGGGGATTCAACATGGGGATCACCACCATGTAGAACACAGACACCACCTTGTTCTGGTCAGTGGAGTAGCTGGACTTGGGCATCACGTAAATGAAGGTAATAGTCCCATAGAACAGGGTGACTGCAGTGAGGTGCGAGGTGCAGGTGGAGAAGGCTTTGTGGCGCCCCTCAGTGGAGCGCATCTTCAGGATGGTGATGAGGATGGAGATGTAGGAAATGGCTATGACAAACACTGTGACCACAACGATGGAGCCAGCTGAAAACGAGGGAACAACTGCGGGGATGCTGACATCAGAACAGGAGAGCTCAACTAGAGGAGCAAAATCACAGAAAAAGTGATTGACTGCATTTGGTCCACAGAAGAATAAAGAATAGAAGCAAAGAGTAAAAGAGCAAGTGTTAAGAAAACCACCTATGTAAGCAACGAGAAGCAATTGGACACAGACTGGTGTGGACATTTTGGTTGAATAAAGCAGTGGGTTGCAGATTGCCACAAAGCGGTCATATGCCATGGCAGCCAGGAGGAAGCACTCAGTTGATCCAAAGAAAACAACAGAACCAAGCTGAATGGCACATCCAAGGTAGGAAATTGTGTTAAACTCCACCAGGAAGTTGACAAGCATATTAGGTGTGACGGATGATGAATAGCCTATGTCAGCAAAAGCCAAGTGACTCAGAAAAAGGTACATGGGATGGTGGAGCTGAGAGGAGAGTCTGATAAGAACGATTGTGCTGACGTTACCAGATATGGTCACCAGGTAGATGCACAGGATGATCATGAAGAGGATCACTCGAAGGACAGGGTCATCTGTTAAACCCAATAAAATGAACTCTGTTACTGCAGTGTGGTTTCCATCCATCAGGGAATCCATGAGACAACGTAGCTGCTGCCTAAACAAGTCTGTGATGCAAATGGCATACTAAAACATTTGTAAATATGAGGGCTTCATCTTCATTAATACATACATGGATGTTGTTATTAAGAAATATTTGTGAAAAATTTGATCTAAGAATTTTTTATATAATTACATGAGTGAATAATTGCATGCTTTAAAATTGCTTTTAGACAATACACTCAAGACTTGTTTAAAAGGATGTGTATCTTACATTTTTCAGATTGAAAACTGCTGGGTTCAACAGTAAGGTGTATCTAAAAAACTGTTTTAGTCATTAATTTTTTGAGACAGGTTCTTGCTAAGTTACTAAATTTCCTGGAGCCCTCAAACTTCTGGTCCCCATTTTCTGTGTTTGGTAGTGCTGGGATTACAGGGGTGCACTACCTAGCCCAGGTCACTGTGTATATTTTTATAAATGTGATAGAATGTATAAAATTTTTGTTCAAGTTAAAGATTTTAAAATGTGAAACATGAGAATAACTAAAAGAAATTTTAAGTGTAAGAAAGAGAATTGAAATGTGTGAAGGTTTATCTGATGGAGAATTGAGTTACAGTTAATATACAGCAAATATTTATTGAATGGTTACTAAATTATGGGCACAAATTTAGACATTTGAAAGATATAGTTCTATTTTAATTTCCATTAAGTAATACTCAGTGCTTGTATTATTTCTATTGATTTCTACTGTTTAGTGATGAGGAAACAGTTTGAAATATTAAATAACTTATCTAAGGTAGTATATAAAGTAGTGCAATGAGACTATGAACCCGGGGCAGATTTAACTCAGTTCATTGTTTTAGGAACTGTTCTTTAAATAAAATTAACTAATGGTTACAGTGAAGCTGAATACACTTGTAAATGGAGAGATAACATGCCAAACTTTCAGTTTTAGTACAGCTAACATATAAAAGAGGTGCCTAGTTAATTATATGGTTTATAATATCTATCTATTAAATGATACTATTTAAAAATAGAAATACAAGTTACTTGATAGAGCAAAGAAGAAACAGAAAAGAATTTAAAAATAATGTTAGGAATAAAGCTATCTATCATAAATTTATCAAATATTTTATGTTCTCAATTTAAACATTGCTTTAACAAGTAGTTTGAAATATTAAATCAATCACTATACATATCACTATATAAATATTCTCAACATAATTAAGCTATGTTAATTCAAACACTTAAAATTGTTTTCTAAGGTCAAATATATCTAATTGGATTATTATAGTAAGAGAGAATGTTATTTTCAACATAGTATGCAGATAAGTAAAGTTTTAGACTAAAAAATCAATAAGTTCAACCAGCCAGGGCCAGACTGACTCTTGTCTCTCAAGTGTTTTGGTTTTATATCCTTTGTCCAAAGTGCCCTGGGCCTGTGAAGCTACAGATTCAGAACAATAATCACAGCAGGTCTTTTACATGTTTATTGACAGGAAACCTTCAAATCTCTTCAAAGCTAGTGAATTTGTTGACATTGTGAATATATGCTACATTAGACACTGATGCCATGAGGGTGAATAAATGTGAAATATTAGTAAGCAAGCTTATACCTACCTATGCACAGTAATTTAATTGTGGAAATTTAAATTAAATCATCTAAAGTTATTACTAGCTGATTTCTTAGTATATCTGCCCAGCTTGTGAATACAGATAAAATTTCAAAACTTAGTCTCAAATGGCAAAAAATAAAAATCAGTGAAAAACCAGATTCAAATGGAAAAGCCAAAATCTTACCTCTTGACATAAGAATTCAATCACTGTTCATGAGAAACTCAAGGTTCTTGTTATTATGTATCAGCTATGATTTTTTTTTATGATTGTTTCCCTTTGGGGATACATCTCTGAAGATCCTAGAGATTCAAACATACACCAGGGACCATTAGCACATTCTCGAGTGAGTACCAAGCAGTACACTTCCTCAAAACACAATTGATCTTCAAGCATCTATCAATCCTTCAGTCACCTTTTTCTTTTAATTGTTATATAAGAATTAATGCACTTTCATTTGATAATTGTGGTATTCAGTGTATAATATAATACATTATCTCACAACTACCAAGTTAATTCTACATCAACTTTGATGTTCAAGCAAAAGAGTAGTACAGAATGTATCATAATACTTCATTTCAAAGCCACAGTAACAAAATAGCATGTTATTGGAAAAAAGTAGACACATAGGCCAATGCAAAAAAAAAAAAGACGCGAAAATAAACCTCCTGAACTATAGCCATCTGACTCCTGATGAAGGGACACAAAGCATGTTTTTGACAGCCTTCTACAAAATTGATGCTGAGAAACTAGGTACTCATTTGTAGAGTATTACATTGAGATTGATATAGTTTGGTCCGTACAAAAATCAATTCCAAATGAATAAGGAACTGAACTTTTAAACTACTAGAGGAAAACATGGAAGAAATAATTAAAGCAATAGTTACAGGCAAACACTTTCTGAATAGTATTCCAACAGCCCAAGAAATAATAGCAAGAATCAACTAATGGAATGTCACCATAGTAAAAAGCTTCTCCTCAACAAAGGAAATAACACCAAGTAAAGAGAGAGACTACTGAATCAAAAAGTCTTTGTCACCTACTCTTCTGACAGGAGAGCTACATACAAAATATGCAAAGAACTCAAACACTGTTCAAAATCAGTAAAAACCCAAATGATCAAATCAATAAATAGACAACTGATTAAAACAGACACTTCTCAAAAGTAGTACAAATAGTTGCTGAGTATATGGGAAAATGCAAATCAAAATTATACTGAGAATGGCTATCATGAAGTGCACTAAAAACAAGACAGGCAATATGGTGCATTACTGTAACTCCAAATTCTGGGAAGCTAAAATGTTAGGATCAAAATCTCTAGCCAGTCCTGAGCAAATTAGTGATTTAGTCTTATCTTACAAAGACCTCATATGTTCATATGTGGCGTGTTTGGAAGGGGACTGGATTATGAAGGATCGTTTATAGTTCAAAACTAGAAGTACAGTTGGAAATGGAGCCTGGTTGAAAGAGGTGAGTGACTGGTGCCATGACATGGAAGGGTATATCTCCCTCCCCGGTTCTTCCCTTCACTCCTTCTGCTTCCTGACCCCCATGACCTGAGCAGCCTTCCTCCACCCAGGGACTCCCTCCATGGTCTTTCTCCTTAGAGGCAGTCAAATGTGAATGAAAATGTGAGCCAAAATGAAGCTCTCCTCCTTTAACTTGTGGGTATTTGGTATTGTGTCCCAGCAATATGAAAATGATTAAGTCAGAGAGAATGTTTCAAGGTAAAAAGTGAAAAAAATGATTTGGGACTGTAACTAAGCACAATGGCCCTAGGTTAGATTTCCAGTATTGTGAATAAACAAATAAATGCTGCAACAATAAATGGTTGTAGGGATGTGGGTAGGAATAAACCTCTTCTACACAATGAGAATGTAAATTAGTTCAGGCTTATGGAAGTCTGTATGGAGCCTCCTCAAAAATCTAAAAATAGAGCTACAGTTGATTGAGCACTCGTTGGTATACTCCAAAAGAATCAAAGTCACCATACTATAGAGATAGCTGAATACCCACTTTGCAGTTCACAATACTAAGATATGGAAGCAACCTAGGTACTTGTGAATGGATGAATGGGTAAGAAAATGCAATGGCATAATATTCATCCATAAACTTGAACAAAATGTTCCTTGCATAAAGACGGGTAGAACCAGAACCCGTAATATTGAGAGAAATCAGAAAGTGAAACATTGCATGCTTTCTCTAATATGAGGAAAATACTTTTAATTTACAAAACCAACATGATATAAAAGTAGAAGAGAGAATATTTGGGAAATAGCATTGTATCATGAGAGGGGGAAGAAAAGGAAGATGGATAATGGTGGTGAATTATCAGTGTGTTATAATTGTGTACAAATATGTCAAATAAAAGTTATATATACTTTGTAGTTACCATAAATTGATAAAGATTTTTTCAGCCACCATGTCTTTTGATTAACGTATTTATCTCACTTGCATTTAACATCATTATTGATTGTAAGAAATCAGTCATGACATTTGATTAATTGTTCTGTGATTATTATACATGTCATTTGTTCCTTTCTTTTTTTATTGCTGTCTTCCTTTTTGATTTAATGATTTTCAGGGGTGGTGACTTTGATTTCTTTTTCTTTACAGTTTCTTTATCCACCAAAGTTGTTTCTTTTGTGTTTTTTTTTATGTTCTTCTCTGTTCCTTGCTAGAAGTCAGTTGTACTACTCTGTTTGCTCTTAATGAGCCATTGTAACTGGAACTCACCTTCTAAAAATACACACAACTATTAACATCTGTGAACTAATTCACTGAGAGTATAGTGACCCTATGACCCAGTTACTTCTTCAGAAGTCTATTGAGCCAGTCAAGTTCATGATTAAGATGAGCTGGTACAACAGTGGGAGCTGATTAACATATTTATAGTTAATTAGTAACTGATACTGGACAAGGATCTTTTGACTCAGATGTGGTAGAAATGAGACGGGGCCAAATATTACAAGCATATATATTCACTCACAGGAAAATCTTCATGAGAAAAGGGGCTTTAACAGATTTAGGGCTTTGGCTTAATGAAGTAAAGAAAATGACTGAATTGCTACTCTCAGAAAGACAGTGGCAGAGTTGTATTTACTTGCTGGGATGAGCTAAAGTCTCAGTAATATATACCAGCCAAGGGCACGGTTCCAAAAGATGTTTCTTTCTGTGATACACTTGGAACACTGGTTGGTGAGGTCAACTGATCTTAGAAACTGATGAATTTTCTTGCATATTTTATATTGTCCTTTGTAAAACATCCTGGTCTTGTACATGGTGGGATAACAAGTAATCAAATGTGTGTCAACTCACTTAGGACCCCTCCTGTTTCTGAGAAGCTGTTCCTAGTTCCCATTCCTATTCCCTTTCCCTTTTCCCCAATTAATTTTCCTTCTCTTCAAATATGTGCTCAAGAACTGCTGGGTTATTCTTACAAGGGCCATCATTTTGCACAAATACTCTAGCTTTACATTAGTCTAAAATCTTTTTGTGCTTGAATTAATTAAAGAACACAAGGGTGGGGTAGAAGAAACACATACCAGCTCCAAGTTCAATAGGCCAAATTAAACCCATATCATAGTCAGACAAAACATGTTTTAAATGATCAACATGTCTATATGGAGGACTGAGAAGAATCTGACAAAAGGGTTGAGGCAACAAAGGGGATAGATACATATGAAAACAGATACCAAACCACTTGTCCTATTTTAGAAACCCAGCAGGTATCTGTAGGCCTAAGTGAACAGTCAGTGGTCTCAGGAAAACCAGTCTTTATGTCCCTGGAAAGTAGCATAAGCAGCTGTTATAACCCATATATCAGATACACTAAGTATAACACAGCTACTGAGAAACTAACAATGCAATGTCCAACTCCATGGCCCCCAAAATTAGCTATTTTAAGTTCACTGAAAGCATGTGAAACTCAAGGGTTCATTATTTTCTTGGTAACAAATTTTTTAAATTTTATGTAAGCATTCTGTTTTTATGATTTTTGTTAGGGTTTCATGATGGATCTATTGAAACATGCCATGCCAGAAAGGAATCTCTTCTCAAAACAAAGCCTTTCAAAATAATTTACCTTTCCTTACACCTCTGAGTCTATAATTAGTAAGATCTGGCCAATTCCTTGGTTGCCATCAAGGCATCTTTTCTCTTATCCCAATAAGAAGTACTTGACTTGTTAATGGTTCTAACACAACTTCGATGGCCCCAACTTCACATTCCCTTAATTTTTGGCCAAGCTACATCATTTTTGCATCTATTAGCTCTTTTTTTTTCTCCTGATTCTCACCATAGATGGGTCTAAATCATCCGTCAGTACCTATGCCACTCAGTGCACAATGAGCTGCCTTGAAATGATCTTTAATAAAATAACTCACTTCTCATGTTTAATTTCAGCCCCACACATGGCAGAAATGGAGATGAATTATTTGCCAGAATGAAATGCATATGGATTTTTTTATTTAAGAGAAAAAAAGATACATATAAGAAAGACAAAAAGCAAAAGAGACAAACGACTAGAGCAAATGCACAACAGTAACATTATAGGTTTACAAAACAGGATGATAGAAACTGGATAATGGTTGCAATATTCAGTATCATTACCTTCAAAATGGTTGTTTACATTAACAGATATAGACATGTAAAATTGATCTAATCATATGAGTATTAACCGTTCTTTCTCAATAACTAATTCATTCAGCAGTATGTTTATTTTAGTTATCTTACATATACATATATACAGATTTATATCTTTTTCCTTTTCCCTTCCTTCTTTCCCCCTTTTCCCTTCCCAATTACTTTTGCTCTTTGAGCAGTTTTTTACCCTTACATAGTATTTATTGTAGATTTTGGATCATATATACCTTTTCAGTTTCTTACACTAGGGAGACAATATGGTATTTACACATGTGGGTTTGATTTCTCTCACTTATGAGTATGGTCTCAAGCCGTATCCATTTATTTTTAAAACTCTCAATGCAATCTTTCTTAATAGCTGAGTAGTACTCCATTGTATAAAAATACCACATCTTTTTTATCCATTCACTGATTGATGGGCACTTGGATTGCTTCCAAGATCTGGCTATTACAAATTGGGGTGCTATAAACATGGGTGCACAAATATCACTGTGATATGATATTTTTAATTCTTCTGGGAAAATGCCCGGAAGAGGGATAGCTGAGTCAAACGTGATCTCTAATCCTAGCTTCTTGAGGAATCTCCACACTGATTTCCACTGTGGTTGCACCAGTCTATACTCCCACCAAGAGTGGAGAAGAGTTCCTTTTTCTCCACAGCCCCTCCAGCATTTGTTGCTGGTTGAGTTTTTAATCTTAGCTATTCTTTCTGGAGTGAGATGGAATCTCAGTGTTGTTTTAATTTGCATTTCTCGAATGACAATTGATGTTGAACACTTTTTCATATATTTATTTGCCGTTTGTATTTCTTTCTCTGAGAAGTATGTATTCATCTCAGATGCCCATTTTTGGATTGGGTCCTTGAATTTTAGGGGCCTGATTTCTTTCAATTCTTTCTATGTCCATACCCTTCACTATACCATCCAAAAAAATTAAATACTTAGGAATCAATCTAACAAAGAAGTAAAAGATCTATACAGTGAAAATTACATTACTCTGAAGAAGGAAATTGAAGAAGATTTCAGAAAATGGAAAAATATTCCCTGTTCATGGATAGGGAGAACAGACATCATGAAAATGGCCATTCTCCCAAAATTGTTATACAGAGTTAATGCAATCCCAAGCAAAATACCACTTGCCTACCTCACATAGCTAGAGAATGCATTCCTGAAATTCATCTGAAACCAGAAAAGACCTAGAATAGCAAAAACAATTCTGGGTCACAAAGGTAAGGCAGGCGGCATCACAATCCCTGACTTGAAACTATACTACAAAGCCACTGTGATAAAATCAGCATGGTACTGGAATCAAAACAGACCTTAAGATCAATGGAATAGAATAGAAGATACAGCCACAACTACAAACACACTTAGCCACTTCAACTTTGACAAAGGGGCCAAACATGTACATTGGAAGAAAGATAGCCTCTTTAACAAATGGTGCTGGAAAAACTGGCTTTCTATGTGCCATAAACTAAAACTAGATCCATTCTTATCACCATGCACTAAAATAAAGTCAAAATGGATCAAAGATCTGAATACTAAAACAGAGACACTAAACTTACTAGGAGACAGAGTAGGTAAAAATCTTGATGACATAGGAGTTGGCAGAGAGTTCATGAACAAAAATCAAACTGCAGGGGCAACACTTTCCAGAATCAACAATTGGAATCTCATCTTACTAAAAAACTTTTGCATGTCAAAGGAAATCTCCAACAGAGAGAAAAGAAAACCCATGAACTGGGAAAATATCTTAGCCAATTGTCCATCAGACTAAGGACTTCTATCTAAAACATATGGATTTTAGTACAGTTTCCAATAAAGCATCCATTCTCAGCTCTAAACCTAATGAGCATGAACTTTATCATGTGTGTTTCTATCAGTATTCTATTCTTCAGATGTCTAATTCTTGTCACTCATCAAGCATTGCTTATAACATTCTGTACCTTCTCTAGCACAGCTCTCCACAATTTTGCAAACTTGTCCCATACACTAGTTCTAAAAGTTTCTCAACTCTGTGCTCAGGTACAGTTCTAACAACAACTCTACTCTGACATTTATTTTGAGTATTCATCCCTTACCTATTGCAGGGACAAAATCATTAAAACCTGCACCTCAAGAAGACATTTGTTTTGGCAATTTCAGAGGTTCACTCCTTCATGTTTGGCTGGCTTCACAGCAGAAACAGCACATTGTAAGTTTCTGGTAGATGAAAGCTTCTCAAAAGATGGTAGCCAGGAAGAGGTGGGGGTAGTGAAAAGGGAGCAGAAGACACTGCTATAGGTCACATATCCAGTGTCCCATCTCTTGTGATAAAGCCCCACCTCCTATAAGAACATTTAGCTATCAATTCTTTAATGAATTAATCTCATGATGACTATAGAGTCTCAGTGATGAAATCACTTTCAGAAAACTTTATCACTGAACAAATGAGATATGGGGGACATTTTGGATCCAAACTATGGCAGGAATGAATAGAACCTCAGAGTAGTTCAATCTTGTAGTAACCAGGCACTTTTGCTATTTTTGTTTTTGAATCACCACAACATTGAGTGGGTAGCTCTAGGCCATTCTGGGTATAAGGCAATTCATCCCCAGATATTTCTAGTCATGTTTGTTTCATCCAGGAGAAATTCTCAGAAGCATATACCTGTAAGGGTTAGCTGTCAGTTTTCAAAGAGGTTTGAGGATGCATTGCCTGCTCTCATAAGACAGGTCCAGATCAGAATAATTATTCTGCTTCAAAAATCCTAATTCATTATCATATATAGCTACCTAATCTGCTCTACTGTCCTACTTAACATCAGCCTCCCAGTGGAGGCTGACCAAAGTGTCCCTCCTAGTGAACATCCTTCTTCTTAACGACTTTGCTTTGTATGTTTTATACATTATTAAAAAAAAGGGCTTACTGAATGAGGTGTCAATTGTTCTGAAGCTTGAAGAATATACAAGATTTTTCAGACAGAAAGAACAGAGTACAGAATAAGGAAAATGCAGAATTTAATGGAGAGAAGACTTGAAAGAACAGTAGGTAGAAGATAGTATAGGTCATGAAGGCTCTGAGGGGCAAGATGATGAGAGAAGCAATTAGGAGCCACTTGGTCATAAAAGTTGATAGTGCAATAACTGGAAAGTGTACTTTCCTTATTAACATGCTCTCTTGCTGAAGAATAACTCCCATGAGAAAGCAATTTTCTTCCTACTGTCCTCTTGTTCCCCTAGGTAGTATTTTCTTATGATGCCCCATTCCCTTATCCAGTAAATAGGATAGGAAACCTGACAGATTTTCAGTATTATAAAATGAATGATATTGTGCTAGAAGTAAAATATGCCTGTGGGAATCACTACTTCTCTAGATTTTTAACATTTTGAATTTCAGTAATTTCTATTGGTATTCAGAAGAATAAGAACAAACATCAATGAAAAGTCCTTATGGTGTGTGAAGATTAAAAAACATTTTTGTGAACATCACACTGAATGGTGGAAAGCATAAGATTCCTTTCACTTCAAGCAGAGATCTCAAGATTATAGACACCAGTGGTTCCAGGACTCCTGTTAAACTTTTCAAGATCCTGAGATTCATCTGCAAGAAATGAGGATGACACTATCTTTCATGTTATAGGAGGCTGTAAATTTATGAGACTCATCTAAGTCATTCAAAGAGAAAAGTTGCCTGACAAATCATCCCTGCATTAAGAGATTTGTGAAATCACAGGAAGAACTACAGAAAGCCACACTGAGGTTGTGAGAATCAAGTGTTCTTTGAGCTTAATTGCCACATGATTTTTAAATAAACTGGAAGATGATTCTTTTTCTTCTTCTTCAGAAGGTGGAAATTTAGTCTTTTTTTTATACAATGAGCATCATACCTCAATTTAAAATAGTCAAGGACTTGTGGGTGTTTATATTCTGTTAGAAAGTTTTGAAGAAACCATAGGCACACATAGACTGAAAATTAAGAGTTTGCTATTCTTGATAGAGAGATAACCTGGAAAACTGAAGTGGGCAGGATTTAAAGATCTAAAAATAGAATACAAACTCAAGGCAAAAACCAATGGTAGATATAGGGTAAGTGTTGCGGGAAACAGAGGAGCTAACATAATGCTACCGGTATCTTTTGTCTCCCATGCATGCCAGTGTTATTGAGACAATGAAACTAACATCATATTGATATGTCTTCTAGCACAGCTGTTCTTGAATAAAGAAAGCAGAATTACCTGAGTGTATCTGAAAACTGTCTCCAAACTCAAACGTTTTCAATCAAAATCACTGAGAAAGATCAAGCCACTCATACTGTGACATCAAAGAGATAGGCCCAAAAACTTCTGGTAGGTGTGTGTATATGGAGGTGTATTAATTTAATGAAGCTTTCCCAGAAATTCTGATATGCTCTGGGTAAAACACTATTTATAGTCTGGGTGTGAATTTATATACAGCAGTGAATCCAGACTTCTAAAAATGATAACTTCTTTTTCTTCATCTATGTGGACACTGCTGAAGTTTTGAGAAATTTTTGCTTTTTTGTATAAAAATTCATAAAATCAATTAAGTGTACATTTAGAAAACACTTACCTTGCTTTCATGTTTTTTTCAGGTGACCTAATTCTGACAAACTGTTTAGAGAGCAACCAACCACCTTCAGTAAAATAAGTGGAAAAAATTAAACAGTTTATTGAGGAGGAATTAATAAATGGACTGTATCATTAACCATGGAACACTTTCTGAATAATATGGAGTTTCAATTTTTTCTGTGATCATCAAACTAACTTTAATTAAAAAAAACTCTCTATTCAGTTTAGGCTAAACACTGAGGTATACAAAAGTTTACCCAAATCTTTGCCATGTCTATTGTAAAAGTCAACCTTGTAAAAAAAAATGATAATAAAATGGTGTGTGAATCTAGGTGAAATGACTAACACAGCCAGGGAACTTAGAGAGGCTTCCAAGGAGAAGGGGCATTTTAAATGTCTTTTTGAGAAAGCTATGCTGTTAGGTAGAGGAGGCCAGAAAAGGCATTTTATGTTTCAGAAAATACCATACGCAAAACAAAAGAACCAAAGTGAGATATACTTACATTTGGAAAAGAGTGGGACGATCCTGACATAAGAATGGTTGGCAACCAACGAGAAATGAGGGTGAAAAGGCAAGACCTTGAACCCAATCTAGGGCCCTTGCTCTTAGGGAGACCTTATTATAGTCCCCTAGCCAAGTAAATTGTCAACAGTTTACTGTAAATATGCTCGACAGTTACCTACCAGTGTCACTTTTTGCCAGTCAGGTGCCTCTCTGAGCCATGTTTTTCTCATTACAAACAAATTGATTGTAGTAACACTTATCTCTTAGGATAGCTATAAAGATATTTGGGTCCTTATAGCTGAGTCATGCAACAAAGATTACAAAACTATTAGTACGTCTACAACAAACAGACAGCATCATCATAGATTAGGCACCAAAACCTGCTAGTAGGTGAGGAACAGGACTTGGATGAGAAAGCACAAAACCCAGGCATAAACTCTTATATGTGGAAATGGTTGGCCAGTTCTTTTCTAGAAATCTTACATTGAATAGTTGGAGGGTAGTCTGGCATTGGAGCTATGGCACAGCAGATATGAGTATATTTTTTTTTATAAAGACTAGTATTGTGAAGTTGTAAAAAGTGGTAGCTGAAGCAATAAGAATGAAAAAGTTTTCCTTTAGTGGTAAATAGGCAGGGAAACATCCATGGTAAAGAGTCACTGTAGAGTGGCTGAAAAAAGTGCATCATTTGCGTCTTGGATGACGACTGCTTGGGGAGATTTGTTGCCCATCTTAGCGTCCTTGTATTAGTTGTGCCCTGTGCTTGGGATGTTCTCTCTCCTTATCATTAAATGTTGTTTGCATGCTGCCGTTCTACTTTCTATTTAGGTCACCTCAGAGAGGGCTTCTCGGACTTCACTAAAAACAGTAGTTATGCACTCCCGCATCCCACAGATCCTATATCTCTGGTTCCAGACCATCTTTCCCATGCCTAGATTTGCCTGGTAAATTACTAGGACTTAGTCAATATATGTTGGATTTATGAACTCCAGTACTGATATAACCACAACATATACTGTTTCACGTTTTGCAAAGTCAGAGTGCAAAATTTTCACATAGATGAATAAGCTATGTATGAGGCAGCTGTGGTTAATTCTAACACATTTTCTAAATCTAATTGCCTGGCAAACTGTAAGTACTGAGCAGGTGTTCGTTACCTTGCTAGACTCCTCTTGCAATCTTTTGCTCACAATTGTCATAGAAATACAAGGCAGCAGTTCTTCAACTAACACTGTAATCGTTTTGAATTTCATCTTTGTGAATTCTTTAAGATGATTATCACTCAGTGTTTTTCTCTCCTAGGCTTTCATTTTCCATACTTCTTTCCTCAGCTTTTTTTCTTTCAAGAGTGGCCAAAGCCAAAATAAAAATTCTATGGAGAATTTACAAATCATATTTCTTCTTTTGCCTTCTTGGGTTATATAATTAATGATCAAAATAGAAATGTGACTTGCAAATTCATTTGAATATCTTAACCTTATTCTTTTCACACGTGTACTGCAAAGCAAATCCCTTATATATATCAGCTAGAAAATGTTCATACAGGTTCTACTAAAAACCTCAAAGGTTGATTGGAACACCATGACCAAAACTAACCATTGTGTAATGACACAGTATCTTTGAGATCATAATAATTCCAGGTAAATTCATTATATCATTTTATGTACTTGGTAAAGAAGTATGAGAATATTTTAAGTATTTAAGAACAATTAACTTTGCATATTTCAAGTTTCAATTATTACTAAAGACAGAAATCCAAGTTACAACATGGTAAATTGATTTATCTGGTCTAATGATTGTTACAAAATGTCATCCTTGGACCCAATGAACTGTGGAAAGTACAGGTAAAGATAACATTTCTATTGGAAGAAATGTGAAAATTCTTTTGTAAATTTTCAGATTTCTCCAAAAATTTTAAATGCTACATTACTTTGAAATGATGTAAGTGACTGAATTGTCTTACTCATTGCATCAAAAGTTTACTAGGTACTCCTGAGGGCCAAGGTACCACAGGATTAAAAAATTTGAAAATGTACCATATCAAAATCCAGCAGGTGAGTCAGGGATATAACTCAGTGGCACAGTACCGGCCTGGCAAGTGCAAGGTCCTGAGTTCAATTCCCATACTCCCCCCACCCCCCCGCCCGCAATAAAAAGCCAGCAGGCAAGAGTTTACTCTTAGTTTGTCTCTTCCTTGCAGATGCAGAATGGAAGAAAGAGAGGTAAACAGTACTTTTATGAATAAAATCCAAAATGATATTTGGGTCCACACTATTGTGTTTATGTGCATTCTCATACTAGAATCATCCAGACTCCTAAATCTTACTTTTGCCTTTTTCATTTAACTCATTTTTCAGGTTCTCTAGGAGTTCAGAGGACCTGAATCAAAGTCCAGGAGACATCAGTTTCAAAGGTGTTCTTTTCAAAATTGTCAGAGTATTGATAAAATTGTCTTTGTGTAATCAGCAGAAAGTGACTGTGTTCATCAGGGCAATGAACAATCACACCACAGTGAACATATTCCTTCTATGGGGATTTTCCAGTTTCCCAGAACTAAAGAATCTACTCTTTGTGATGATTTTATTCTCCCATGTGACAATTCTATTTGCAAATGTGTCCATAATGGTGGCCATCAAGCTCAGTCAAAACCTTCACACCCCCATGTACTTTCTCCTATTCAGTCTGTCTTGTTCTGAAACCTGTACCAATACGGTAATCATTCCCCGCATGTTAGTGGACTTGCTGTCAAAGGCCAAGACCATTTCTCTTCCTGAGTGTGCCACACAGATGTTTTTCTTCTTTGGTTTGTCATCCAACAACTGTTTCATCATGGCTGCCATGTCCTATGACCGTTATACAGCCATCCACAGCCCGCTGCATTATCATACCCGTATGACAAGAAAGATCTGCTTTCAACTAGTGGTGGCCTCCTCAGTGACTGGATTCCTGATTTCTCTGTGCATCACCATCATGATATTCAGTTTGTCTTTTTGTGACTCCAACAACATACAGCATTTCTTTTGTGACATTTCACCTGTGGTTCATCTTGCATGTGATTACACTTCTTATCAGGAAATGGTTATTTTTGTGCTCTCTGCCTTCGTGCTGGTGGGTAGTTTTATTTTAATTACGATTTCCTACATCTTCATCGTGTCCATAGTTGTGAAGATGCCTTCTGCAAGGGGGAGGTATAAGGCCTTCTCCACCTGCTCCTCCCACCTCACTGTGGTGTGTATACACTATGGATTTGCTTGCTTTGTCTATCTGAGGCCTAAGAGCAGCGACTCCTTCAGTGAAGACATGCTGATGGCTGTGATTTACACAGTGCTGACCCCTCTGCTTAACCCCATTGTTTACAGCCTAAGGAACAAAGAGGTGCAGGTAGCTCTAAGGAAAGTACTAGAAAGTATATTTAAATTTTTCTCTCAGTTGCCAAATAAAATATACCTGACCATTTAAAAAAATACTTGTCATTAATGAAACTGGAAAAAGTGGATTATTTCCTATAAAAATTATCACTTTCTTTGCCAAGCGGCTGAAATATTGTCTACTTGCCTGATATGCCCTAGTCTCACCATTTTTCTACTACAAGTAGTGTGCAGTTTTAAATGTTACAGTATTGTGTGTATATACATGTACACACACAATAAACATATTAAATTTTTTATGATAATCATTGCTTTGGAGAGTAAGAGAATGGTAAGGGAAAATACAGAAAAAAACATGCAAAAAAAGAAGTAGGAAATAAGGGGAAAAATGAAATTGAAGGAGGGAAAAAGAAAGGCAAAAGCAAAGGAGAAGGAGCAAAGGAAGAGAGAATTAGAAAGATCTGACTACCACAATTAATAGAAAAAGAAAATAATAATACAATGAAGTTAGAATTAAGAATAAAAGTATGATACCAATAGAAGAAAATAAATCAATTTAAGGGATTATTGATCTCTGTTCAGAATAATTTAGAAATTAAAGTGGAATAGATGAATTTCTGGAAAAAATAAATAGACATTAAATGAATCCCAAACCAGTAGATACTATCCTTATTAACATAACAATTTCCATGAAAATTTTTGAAAAATCCATCAAAGAGCTCTTTTTCCTATTTTCCATTGTTCTAAAGCATTAAACTATATATTTTAATAGTTAATTGTTTAAATTTAAGGAACAAATAATTTAAATGCTCTTTAAACTGCTTTAGAACAAAAACAGAACTAGATTCTAATTTATTAGCCTCATAGTTACAGACACTTGCTTTGGTCTGCTGTGATCTGATTGCAGTCATGGCAGTAAAGCTCCGAAATGTATTGTGGGAGATAAATGGATGGACGCTGCTCAAAAAATTTTGAGTTTACTTTGCCCACATGATCACAGTGCCTGTCAAGTAGTATCCTGTGGGTTGAATTACATTTTCTGATGACTAATAATGTCATGAATCTTTTTATTAACTTATTAGGTATTTATACACTTTGGAGAAACTCATTTTCAAGTCAATTCCTCATTTAATAAGGGGATTTGCATTGAATTTTAAGTGTTTTAAATAATTGCAGATACACAAACTTACTCAGAAATCCATCTTGCAAATAACTTTCCCATTATGCATATTGCTTATTCACTTTCTGCATTTCTTTGAAATGCAAATTTTTAAATTTGATAAGGCCCATTTTTTATAGATTTCCCACTTTCCTCATGCTTTTAAGTGTATAATTTAAAAATCAATTGCTTAATCTGAGCTTATGAAGGCTTTCTGACAGTTTGCCAAGAGTTTTGTAGTTTTAGGTCTTACGTTTAGGATTTTGATCCATTAGGATTAATTTTGTATATGACACAAGTAAATGTCCTGCTATATCCTTTTGCATGTAAAACTCCAATTGATCTAATGAAATTTAGATTTATGTTGCTCATTCCTGTACAAAGAAAGGTCATTGATTTGCTATATTCATCTTATATCCTGAAAACTTACTGGAGTTATTCATTTGATCTCTGTACTTCTTTTTATGGCTCCTATAATTTTTGATAGGTTTCTAAATTTTTATATAGGCATCTGTATTCTATTTATAAAATTGTGTTTTATTCAGAGTGAGTTTTACTTGTACCTTTGCTATCTGGGTGCTTTTTTGTTAATTATTCAGGTTCTTTTTAGTACAGCACTGAATAGGAGAGGCAACAAAACTTACCCTTATCTCATTATTGATATTAGGGGAAAATCATCCCATTTTTTTGGCTATGATGTCAGCCATAAGTCTTTCAAAGATGTCTTTGCTCAAGTTCAAGAAAGCTTTCTAGTAGTTACTGAATGTTTCTATCATGATAGTTACATTTTGTCAAATTCTTTATCTTTTTAAATTAATTAATCAATTTTTATTGCTATGTGCTTGCAATTAATGCACCTTATAATTATTCCAAGTGTGATTACACGTACAAATTTTAAAATTTAAGTTTATTGATATAATTTAGATACACATAATGTACATTTTCATCATAGGGAATTTGTACCTATACATGATATATCTTGATTTCTCTTTGTTTCTCAATCACCTCTCTTTCCTTCAACTTCTCCTTCCCTCCTTATTTATAAAATTTGTTTACATTTTATCCTTCTTTCACTGTTGCTTTTCTTTTCCTTCCTTTCCTCCCCCCCTTACCAGTTCCTCTTTCCTTTTGAAAAATTTCTTTCTATTTCACAATATCTGTTGTACATTGTGGTCCTAATTTACTCTTTGATCAGGAAGACAATGCAATGTGTCTGATATATTTCACTTAAGAATTTGGCCTCAAGGTCCATCCTTTTAGCTATAAATGCCTCAAGTTTATCATTCTTTATGGTTGAGTAGTATTCCATTATATAAAAAAAATCATATTAGCCATTCCTTGGTTGATGGACACATGGGTTGTAACCAAGACTTAGCTATTACAAACTCTGCTACTATAAACATGGACACACGTATATTGCTGTGGTATGATGACTTTAATTCTTCCAGAAATATTCCCAGAAGAAAACAGCTGGGTCAAGTGGGACCTGTAATCCTAGGTTTCTGAGGAATCTCCACACGGATTTTCACAGTGCTTGCTTCAGTCTACACTCCCACCAAAAATAAAGAAATGTTTCCTTTTTCCCCACAGTCCCTCAAGCATTTGTTATTAGTTGATATCTTAAAGATAGCCATTCTTTCTTGACTGAAATGAAGTCTCAGTGTTGTTTTAATTTTCATCTCTCCAAGGACCTATGATGTTAAACATTTTTCATATAATTATTTGCTGTTTGTATTCTTCTCAGAAGTGTGTATTCATTTCAGATGTCCATTTCTTTATTGGGCCTTTCAATTTGGGGGTCTCATTTTTTTCAATTCTATCTATATTTAGTTTTTAGTCCTTTGTCTGAAGAGCAACTGTCTAATTTTTCCCACTCTGTCAGCTGTCTTTGCACTCTGTTGCTGACTTCTTTTGCTTTGCAAAAGCTTTTTAATAGGATGAGATCCCAGTTGTTGATTATTTGTAGTATTTCCCATGCAATCGGAATTTTGTTCATGAAAACTTTGCCTACTGCCATGCCTTCAAGAGTTCTACCTATTCTCCCAGCAGACTTAGTGCTTCTGTTTTAATGTTCAGATCTATGATCCATTTCATTTTTAATTTAGTGCATGGTGATAGACATGGGTCTAGTTTTAATCTTTGGCATGTAGAGAGCCAGTTTTTCCAGCACCATTTATTAAAGAGGCTATCCTTCTTCCAGTGAAGGTGTTTGGCCCCTTGATCGCAGATAAGGTCACTGAGTGTGTTTGTAGTTGTTTCTGCATCTTCTAATCTGTTCCATTGATCCTCACATGTATTTATTTTTACCAGTACTATTCTGAATTTATCGCAGTAGTTTTTCAGTATTATTTCAAATCAGGGATCATGCTGACCCCTGCTTTGCTTTTGTTTCTCAGGATTGCCTTTGCTATTCTAGGTCTCTTCTAGTTCCAAATGAATTTTAGGCATATTATCTCCACTCCTGTGAGGTATGCTAATGGTATTTTGATTAGGATTGAATTAAGTCTATATAACAATTTTGGGAGTATGACCATTTTCACTTTATAACGTATTCCTACCCATGAACAAGGGGTATCTTTCCATTTTCTGATATTCTTTTTGATCTCCTTTTTCAGAATACTGCAATTTTCAATGTATAGCTATTTTACTTCTTTTGCTAGCTTGATTCCTAAGTATTTTATTTTTTTCCATGCGATTTTGAAAGGTGTGGTTTGCCTAATTTTTATCTCAGTGAATGTGTTGTTTCTATACAGAGTTGTTTCTATACATTAATTTTCAAGGGTTGACTTTGTACCCAGCTACACAACTGAATGTGGCTATTAAATCCACAAGTCTTTTTGTTGAATTTTTGGAATCTTCTATGCAAAGTATCATTTCGTCTGCAAATAATGATAATTTCATTTCTCTTTTTCTTATCCTTTTCATTTTATTTCTTTTCCTTGTCTAATTGCTCTGGCTAATGTTTCCAAAACTATACTAAATCAAAGTGGTGATAATAGACATCATTGTTTTGTTCTGGATTTCAGAGTGAAAGCTTTGTGTTTGACCAGTTACTATGACACTGACTGTTGGTTTGTCATAGTCGGCTTTTATAATATTGAGATAAAGTCCATCTGTTCCAATTTTCTGTAGCGGTTTTATGTGTGACTGGTGGACTTTGTCGAATGCTTTTACTGCATCTTTGAGATGATCATGTGACTTTTGTCTTTGGCTCTGTTAATATGGTGTATTACATTTATTGATTCACGTATGTTGAACCATCCCTGCATCCCTGGGATGAATCTTACTTGGTCATGGTGTGTAATCTTCTTGATGATTTGTTGCATTCTGTTTGCTAGTATCTTATTGAGGATTTCTGCATCTACATTCATCAAGGAGACTGGCACATAGTTCTGTTTTTTGGTTCAGTCTTTCTCTGGTTTTGGAATCAGGGTAATACTGGTATCCA
Source organism: Dasyprocta punctata (assembly GCA_004363535.1). Taxonomy (NCBI): domain Eukaryota; kingdom Metazoa; phylum Chordata; class Mammalia; order Rodentia; family Dasyproctidae; genus Dasyprocta; species Dasyprocta punctata. The sequence goes on along the minus strand of RJWM01013926.1, from coordinate 5,041 downwards.
GGAATGGGTTACTGAGTACTGCTTCCCTTTCAACCTCATTGAAATTTCAGCAATATTGGCATTAAATTTTTTCTAAATTTCTTGTAGAATTCATCAGTGACTCCATCAGGACCTGGGCTTTTATTTATTGGTAAGTTTTTAATTGCATTTTTTATTTCATTAACTGATATTGGGTTATTCAGAATTTTTACATCTTCTTAATTCAGCTTTGGTAATTCATACATATCTAGAAATCTGTACATTTCTTCTGTGCTTTCCATACTATGTTAATAAAGGTTTTTAATGTATTGAAGCTCTGAATTTCTACACAGTTAGTAGTGATTTCACCCTTTTCATTCCACATTGCATGACTTTGAGTTTTTTCTTTCCTTTTTTTTTTGATAAAGTTGGCTAGGGGTTTACCAATTTTACTTATTCTTTCAAAGAACCAACTCTTCAGTTCATTAATTCTTTATATTCCTTTCTTAGTCTCAATTGCATTAATTTCAGCTATCTTTATAATTTCCTCCCTTGTATGGACTTTTGGCTTGACTTGTTCTTTTTCTAGAAGTTTGAGGTGTAGCATTAGGCTGTTTATTTGTGCTCATTCTGTTTTCTTGATATGAGCATTGACTGTTATAAATTTCCCTCTTAGGACTGCTTTCCTTGTATTCCACAGGTTCCCATGTGTTGTGTCTGCATTTCCATTTAATTATAGATATTGTTTAATGTCTTCTATAATTTCATCTGTGACTCATAGGTTGTTTATGAGAGTGTTATTTAATTTCCATGTGTTTATGGAGTTTTTATGGTTTCTTTTGCCATTAATTTCCAATTTCATTGCATTATGGTCAGATAATATGCATGGGATAATTTTCATTCCTTTGCATTTACTTAAGCATGTTCTGTGGGCTACTATATGGTCTATTTTAGTGCATGTCTCATGTGCAGCTGAGAGGAATGTGTATTCTGATGTGGTTGTGTGGAACAGTCTCTAAGCATGTACTGTCTATTTGTTCACAGATTTGGTTTAGTTCTTATATTTCTTTGTTGATTTTTTTGTCTAGTTGTTCTGTCTTTTTGTGACAATGGAGTATTAAAGTCTCCGATCACAATTATGCTACTGCTTAGTTAATTTTTCATGTCCGTTAAGACTTCTCTGATATAGTTGAGTGCTCCCATACTTGGTGCATGTATATTTATGATTGCTATCTCTTCCTCTTGAATTTTTCCCCCAACAAGAATGTAGTGATCATCTTTATCTCTTTTTATCATTCTTGGTTTGAAATTCACATTGTCTGCAAACAGAATAACTACCCCTTTCTGGGTTCCCATTGCATGGAGTATTGTTTTCCATATTTTTAATTTCAGTCTATGACTTTTTCTGAGTTAAATGTGTTTCCTCTATACAGCATTTTTTGTATCTTATTTCTTGATACATTCTGCCAGTCTGTTACTTTTGATTGGTGAATTGAGGCCATTTACATTGATGGCAATAACTGATATGTGTTCGCTTGTCTTTATCCTATTTGCCTACTCTTGATTCCCTGCTTTTCCCCTCTGTTTAATTGGTTGCACTGGTTGATGATTTCTTTCTGTTGCTGTTCTTGGAGTTGCGGTCATTTTTATCTCTACCTAAAATATCTTTCAGTAACCTAGGTATTGTTACTTTGGTGGTCATGAATTTCTTCAATTGTTGTTTGTCATCTAAGTATCTTATTTCTCCATTAATTTTGAAAGATAATTTTATTGGGTACATTGATCTGGGTTCAAAGTTGTTTTCTTTCAGGACTTGAAATACTTCAGGTTCTCCTTGACTTGAGGGTTTGTGTTAAGAAGTTGACCTTGATTCTAGTGTTTTTTTCTTTTTTTTATTTAAGAGAAAACAGACACAGAAAAGAAAGACAAGAAGCAAAAGAGACAAACAAATGACAACAGCAAATCCAAAACAGTAACATTATAGGTTTACAAAACAAGATGATAGGAATTTGATAATGGTTATGATATTGCACATCATTACCTTCAACACAGTTGTTTAGATTAATAGATATAGACATGTAAAATTGATCTAATCATATGAGTATTAACTGTTATTTCTCAATAACTAATACATTCGATAGTATAGTCAGTTTAGCTATCTTACATATACATATATACAGATTTATATCTTTTTCCTTTTCCCTTCCTTTTTTCCTCCTTTCCCCTTTCCCAATTACTTTTGCTCTTTGAGCAGTTTCTTACCCTTACACAGTATTTATTATAGATTTTGAATCATATATACTGTTTCTGTTTCTTACACTAGGGAGACAATACGGTATTTACACATGTGTGTTTGATTTATCTCACTAGTGAGTATGGTCTCAAGTCGTGTCCATTTACTTATAAAAGTCTCAATGCAGTCTTTCTTGATAGCTGAGTAGTACTCCATTGTATAAAAATACCACATCTTTTTTATCCATTCCTTGCTTGATGGGCACTTGGATTGCTTCCAAGATTTGGCTATTACAAATTGGTTTGCTATGAACATGGGTGCATAAATATCACTGTGGTATGATGTTTTCAATTCTTCTGGGAAAATGCCCAAAGTGGGATAGCTGGGTCAAATGGGATTTCTAATCCTAGCTTCTTGAGGAATCTCCACACTGATTTCCACAATGGGTGTACCAGTCTACACTCCCAACAATAGTGGAGAAGAGTTCCTTTTTCACCACAGCTCCACCAGCATTTGTTATTGGTTGATTTTTTAATATTGGCCATTCTTTCTGGAGTGAGATGGAATCTCAGTGTTGTTTTAGTTTGCACTTCCCAAATGACCATGAATGTTGAACATTTTTTCATATATTTATTTGCCATTTGTATTTCTTCCTCTGAGAATTGCATATTCATCTCAGATGCCCAGTTTTGGATTGGGTCTTTGAATTTTAGGGGCCTGACTTTTTAAAAATTCTTTATATGTTTTAGGTAGAAGTCCTTTGTCTGAGGGACAATGGGCTAACATATTTTCCCAGTTCATGGGTTTTTTTCCACTCTGTTGGAAATTTCCTTTGAAATCCCAGTTGTTAATTCTGGAAAGTGTTTCCCATGCAGTTTGATTTTTGTTCATGAATTCTCTACCTACTTCTGTGTCATCAAGATTTTTACCTACTTTGTCTTCCAGCAAATTTAGTGTCTCTGCTTTAATGTTCATATCTTTCATCCATTTTGACTTTATTTTAGTGCATGATGATAGACATGGATCTAGTTTTAGTTTACGGCATATGGAAAGCCAGTTTCTCCAGCACCATTTATTAAAGAGGCTATCTTTCTTCCAATGTACATGTTTGGCCCCTTTGTCAAAGATGAGGTGGCTGAGCGTGTTTGTAGTTGTGGCTGGATCTTCTAATCTATTCCATTGATCTTCAGGTCTGTTTTGATTCCAGTACCATGCTGATTTTATCACAGTAGCTTTGTGATATACTTTCAAGTCAGGGATTGTGATGCTTCCTGCCTTCCCTTTGTTGCCCAGAATTGCCTTTGCTATTCTAGGTCTCTTGTGGTTCCAGATGAATTTCAGGAATGATTTCTCTATCTCTCTGAGGTATGCAAGTGGGGTTTTCACTGGGATTGCATTAAATCTGTATAATAATTTTGAGAGAATGGCCATTTTCACAATGTTTGTTCTTCATATCCATGAACAGGGACTACCTTTCCATTTTCTGAAATCCTCTTCAATTTCCTTTTTCAGAGTAAAGCAATTTTCACTGTATAGATCTTTTACTTCCTTTGTTAGATTGATTCCTATGTATTTCACTTTTTTGGATGCTATAGTGAAGGGTGTGGTTTCCCTTATTTCTCTCTCAGTGACTTTGTTGTTTGTGTACAGGAATGCTATTGATTTTTGAGTGTTGACCTTGTATCCAGCAACATTACTGAATTTGGTTATTACTTCTAGAAGTCTTTCAATGGATTTTCAGGGGTCTTCTATGTAAAGTATCATATCGTCTGCAAATAATGATAATTTGACTTTTTCCTTTCTTATCCTTAATCCTTTTATTTCTTTCTCTTGTCTAATTGCTCTGGCTAATATTTCTAGAACTATATTGAATAGGATTGGTGATAATGGACATCTTTTCTTGTTCCTGATTTTAGGTTGAAAGTTTTCAGTTTTTGTTCATTTAGTAAGATGTTGGCTGTTGGTTTATGATATATGGCTTTTATCAGGTTGAGGTAGGGGCCATCTATTTCAATTTTCTGTAGGGTTTTTATCATGATTGAGTGTTAGATTTTGTCAAAAGCTTTTTCTACATCTATTGAGATGATCATGTGATTCTTGTCCTTGGCCCTGTTGATATGGTGTATTACATTTATTGATTTGCCTATGTTGAACCATCCCTGTATTCCTGGGATGAACCCTTCAGTCGGCTTTTCTTGATAGGTGATCTGTTTCTTTTCTCTAAAAGCTTTTAGTATTTTGAATTTCTGGGATTTTGAATATTATATGCCTGGGTGTAGATTTATTTTGGTCATGGCTATGTGGAGGAACATATGTCTCATTTATCTGTATGTCAGAGTGTCATTTATCTGTATATACCCATGCTAGGGAAATTTTCTGGTATTACTTTTGCAAGTAATCTTTTTATGTCATTTCTTTTGACTCCTGCTTTTTCAATGACACTATCAGTATATATTGTTTTTCTTTACATCATTCTTGTAGGTGTTGAATTGATTTTCCTGATCCCTTGTTATTTTATTCTATTTTTTTATTTGAGTGAAGAAAAACAAAACAAAGAAAAACTACAACAACAACAACAAAAAACGACATATATAGTAAAAACAACAAGCAAAAGAGACAAGCTAACAACTCGAGTAAATACACAACATTGTAGGTTTACAAAACCGGAAGATAGAAGCTTGACAATGGTTGCAATATTGTGCATCATTATCTTTAAAATGGTTTCTTACATTAACAGATATAGACATGCAAGATTGATCTAATCATATGAGTATTAATTGTTCTTTCTCAATAACGAATACATTCAGCAGTGTTCTTTTTAGTTATCTTACATATACATATATACAGGTT